>APFE030300099.1:55397-65490 GCA_000404065.3 Pinus taeda
GCATTGCACAAACCAAATGGCATCACAAGCCATTCAAAGAGTCCTTGTTTGGTTTTAAACGTTGTCTTCCAAATGTCACTTTCTTCAATTCTTACTTGATGATATCCACTGTGCAAGTCTAACTTAGTGAAATATCGAGCATCTTTTAGCTGGTCTAGCAAATCATCTATCCTTGGGAGTGGGTAATGATTCTTTACCATTATCTTGTTCAAGGCCCTGAAATCAACACACATACGCCAAGTGCCATCTTTCTTTGGAATCAGTACAATCGGTGACCCACATGGCGTAGTACTTGGCCTTATGAAACCCTTGTCCAACAAGTCCTTGATTTTCTTCTTTATCTCAGCATTCTCCATAATAGACATGCGGTACATGCCTATGTTTGGAAGAGGACAATCTGGATGCAAATGGATTTCATGCCGAATCTCCCTCTTAGGAGGCAAACCTGTTGGCTTCTGAAACATCTCATGATATACATCAACTACATCATACAGATCTGATTTAAGTTTTGGATCACAATTGTTAAATGACTCATGATTCACATCAACCTTGGGCTTAATCATTAGAAGAACAAGATTCTTACTTGAATTGACCAACCTTTTTACCTGTCCTGCATTCACCATCACTATACTTGTCTTCTTGCGATGAGCTCTAACAATGAACTCCTTGCCATCTTTGAAAAGATGATATTTGTTTTCATGGTGATGGAAGATAGCTTTCCTGTCAAACAAGTAAGGACTTCCCAAAACAATTCCTGCTATATCAAAAGGTACCACATCAAGTTCAACTGTATCAATAAAATGTGCAGTAATTGCAAAGCGCAATGTGCACTTCCTTGTAACTTGTAAATTTGCATCCTTGCAAATCCATCCAAGTGGATATGGCTTCGGATGTGGAACGGTCTCAAGTTTAAGCTGCTTGACCAAGTCTTCTGATATGAGGTTTGCTTGTGACACACTATCAAAAAGTGTGTCAATCTTAGTATGTTTTGAAATCACCCTCACATGAAACAATTCAATTCTTTCTTCCTCATTAGGAGCTTGTACATAACAGTTTGAGGTACTAGTGCTGGCTTGATTTTCCATTTCTTTTCCCTTCAAGTTTTTCAATCCCATGGCTGTAATTTTGGTTTCATCACCTGAATCATCCCCTAAATCTTGTGGAGTAGATGTAGTGGCAGCAGTTTTCTGTTTCCCTTTGGATTTGTTAAACTGAGGTTTTTTCTCAGGATGTAATTTCCAACAGTTTTTCTCCTCATGGCCTGGTTTAGAACAGTGTTTACAGATCACTTTCTCACTCTCCTGTTTGACAGATGCATTCTTTTTGCCCTTTCCCTTGGAGGTTTTCTCTTTGTTTTTCCCCTTAGTGGGCTTGTTTCTACCGTCTTCAAAAGTGTTTTTTCCCCTTGCCTCTAAATGGGTAGCTTGGACACAAACCTCATCCAAACTAGTAGGGTTAAACATCAAGATGGTGTGTCTAAGGTAGCTATGCAAGCCACCGATATACTTCAGCAAAGTGTCCTGGGTCTGTAAATCTACCCCTAACAAGAGAGCTCTTCTCCTAAATTCTTGGGTGTAGTCTTGGACATTCTGACCCTTAAGTTGTCAGAAATTTTGCCAGTTCATAATGGCTTTCTGCATGTGAGCAAGAGGATAAAATTGTTTTTTAATGGCTAACAGAAAGTCAGTCCATGTTAAGGTAACCTTACCAAATTTCTTGATCTCCTCTTTGGTCTTGGCCTCCCACCAGACCAATCCTGCTCCATCCATTCTCAAAGAAGCCAACTGAATCTTTGTGGCATCATCATGCATGTTCTGGATCCTCAAGTAAACCTCCAACTGTCTAATCCAGTTGTCAAGCTTTTCTGCATTCACTTCACCATTAAACATAGGCAATTCGAATTTTACATCAAGCTTCAAAAAAGGACTTTTTCCAGAGGACCTATGTTTATGCACAGAAGAAGAAGACGAGGATGAAGAGGAAGGAGGTGACGATGGGGGTGGTGGATCACCATTACCTCCATGTCCTTTCTTGGAATGATCATCATCCTTCTTACCTCCTGAAGAACCCTCTCCTTCAAGTGGATTTTTGGACCCTTCTCCAGCCAATTTCTCATTTCTTTCTTGGTACAATACCCTCACCATTTCAGTGAGGTCCAAGAAAGCCTTTCTGAAGACTCTTTCTTCTTCTCTTGAATCCATGTCTTGAGGAATTTCTCCTCCATGTTCAGACATTCTTGAAGCTTCTGCTGAGACTCTTGAGGGTGAAATTGAAGGTGAAGGTGATGGCTCTCTAGCCTTCCTCCTTGACTGAGGATTCTCTCGTTCTCTAGTCAACTGTCCTTCCCCTCTTTTAAGTTTCAACCTGGTAAGAATCAATACTTGCAAGATAGTTAGAAGATCTTTGCACAAAAACAATCAAAAGACAACTACACCAGAGATTGACTGAAAGAGAATTTATCTACTTTGCAACTGTATAACAAGAGCATTTCGAAGGCTTTCTGGCTCGTTTCAGGCTCTGTCTATAGTTTATTTGACTGCTTTTGATATAAAGAAACTACAACATAGCTCTAATACCAACTTGATCTGAATTTGAAACTACTTGAAAAAGGTTTGCAAGGTATTCAATTCAGTATTAAACATGTTTAATGTCTTGCAGTAAAGAAACCAATTAAAGTTTTCAGCTGTTCATGAACCATTCAAGCATAGCAGAAATATTTCCTTTGTCTGTTTAACACATCAAAATGAATTTTTTCTGCAAAATAAATCAACCACATATGCAAAAGAAGTTGATGAAGCATTTCACCCCTCCTGGGCTACGTCTGCTGGGTCCAAGGCTCCCAAATGGGTCAACCCTCGTTTTGATTAAATGCTCAAAATGAAATTACAGCTGATTAGAAGTCTCTACAGGTGAAATGGACTGTAGAATCGGATTCAGAACACATGAATCCTTCAGGATTGACTTCTGGTTCACCTCCAATGGATACCTGCAACCTGAAACAGTTCTCACAATAATGGGCCCTTGTGGCTCCTAGAACTTTCACGGCTCCAAAACCTGTTCAAATGACCTCTGATGGCAAAAATACCTGTGCCAATGGCTTCAGAACGTCCAAAATACCCAAAATCAAAAAAAAATTCGTCCAAAACCGACTTTCCTAGCCAAAGTTATGGCCATTTAATGGAACTGCCAATTTCCCCTAAAAAAACTCCAGTTAACTAACTGTAGAGGCCAGTTAGGGCCGCCAAATATGGCGGGCCCGCCAATTTTGGCGCCCTCCGCCAAATGTGCCGCCAACTGAACTTAACTGCCCACCAAATCCGCATGTGATCACGTTGGTTGGCTCGGCGGTTATCCTTGGAAATCGCGCCCGGCGGTTAGCTGCTAGCCCCCGGTTCTTGGGGCATGGTCATATGGTGGCGGGGCTGGCCCTTAGGGGCTGGCCCCCAAATTTTCCCGCTCTGCATCATTTAAACCTTAAATATAAATATTCCCCTTAATTTTCACACTGGGAGGCGATGGTGCGTTGGTAAAGTCTGAGCTTTGTTGCATACATGTCATGGGTTCAAACCACGAATGACCCAAAATTTATTTTAACATACGACCAAAATGCTTACGTCAGCTTGGGGCCACGTGGCGGCCTCCAGGCTTGCCACGTGGCAGCCTCTGATTGGTCCGTTCCAATAGAATATTCCGTGGAATATTCTAAGGGATATTCCGTGGAATATTCCTTTTTTAATTTTTTTGAAAATTCAAATTTTAAAGGTCATTGGGCAATTTTGTTTTTGCCATAACTTTCACATGCGGCGACCATTTTTCGAACCGTTTGCAGCGCCGGAATCAGGAGGACGAGCTCTATCCGGTCGTTCAGGTTTGAGCTAATTTTGAGCACTTTCAATTTTGAGCATTTTTCGACACTTGGGACATGAGCCCCTGATCAAGTAGTGCTTGGTATCTTTCATTAACTAATTTTTTGAAAACCCGGGACTAAGTTTTTCACCACCTCATATTTATTATCACCCAACACTTAGAGGTTAATATCCTCCATTAAATATGTTGAGACAGGCGTCCATGTTTTCTCAATCTCTGGAAGCCTTTTTGTACGGTGGTCCTTCTGTTCCCATTGGGTATCAGTCAATTTCTGGTACTTTTTCGGGAGCATATCCTCAACCTATTGAACAAGGGTTATTAACTGGAAATAATGGTACTAAGCCGTTGAGTGTAGAAGATATTCTCATGATGTCGGGTACTATTCCTAATCCTCAACCTCAAGGTGTCCAGTCACCGCCTGGGGGGCAGCCTCAAAATCCTCAAGTATCGCCTAGGGGGCAACCTAAAGGTACTCAGTTTGTGCCTGGGGGGCAACCTCAAGGTACTCAGTTTGCTCCTGGGGGGCAACCTCATGGACAATACATACCTACGGGACAATACGTTCCTCAAGGTCAACCTCAGACTCAATATGTACCTCAAGGTCAACCCCGGTATCAATATGTACCTCAAGGTCGACCCCAGTATCAATATGTACCTCAAGGTCAACCCTAGTATCAGTACGTGCCTCAGGGTTATCAACCCCAAGGTTAGTACCCAACCCAAGGTTACCAACCACCTTCTGGTCAATCATATGTCAAGGATCTGGAAATGTACGTTAATTATCAACCCTACCTCAACCCGGTTATGGTCCTCAATTTTCTCAAACTCTTATGGGTTCGTACCCCGTAATGAATTAGTGTGGGATCCATCTCAATCCCAGCAGGTCTTGCAACCGAATGTGCAGCCGTCATCTCAACCTAGACAACCCTTGGTTTCTGGTCCATCTCAGCAACCTGTCCAGTCTACTGTTCAAAATTCTGCACCTTTTGTAGTTTCTCAGTCTAGGCCTCGTACGCCTCGTACTCTGTCTCAAACGTCTATTGCAACTACTGCAACATCTACTCCATCCACCCCACCTTCTTCTGGAGTATCGGTAGCTCCGGTTTCTACTATTCCTGTATCTACTCCTCAGATATCTTTACCTTAGTCTGGATCTATGGTCCAGACTTCGGTTCAGATGCCTGTAGGAAGTACAATTGTCACTACTCAACCTCAATATAATCAACAACCGTACCAAGGACAGTACCAATACGGTCCTGCTCTGTAGCAACCAACCTATCAGTATCAACCATACCTTGGGTATACATATCAACAACCTCAGCAACCCCGGTATGGTCCGGTTAATCCTGGTTTTCCAAGAGGTCAAAATATCCCAAATGCGATCCCCATTCCTAGTTATCTTGGATATCCTCCTCCTGGGGCTGGTGTGCAGACCCAGAGTTTTCGGGACCCTAATCTTCAGTTACCATTTATCGTAACTTTGGACCTGCCTGACTTGACGCGCCTTACGAACGATCCAATTAACTATCTTCAGTATTGGCTGCCAATGCCGCATAAGTTGCCTAGTGATATTCCTAAGTTCGAAGGTAAGCCAGGAGAGGACCCGTCGAACCATGTGATGACTTATCAACTCTGGTGTGCATCTAATTCCATTTCAGATGATTCAATTCGTTTACAACTTTTCCAGCGCACTCTAATTGGTCTTGCGGCCAAATGGTACATTGAATTACCGCGAGCCACTTTTTATAACTTTAGTCAGTTAGCTACTTCGTTTTTAACTCATTTTCAGTTGCTAGTCAGATATGACAATGGCACGGAATTATTAACTTCATTAAAGCAGTCAACGTCCACTTACATATCAAATCACATTCATGAATGGAGACATCGACGACATTTAGTGAAAGTTTTTATCCCAGATCAGATCTTAGCTGAATGGTTTGTAAAATCTTTACTGCCCAAGATCACTGAGGATGTAGTTAAGACCGAAGTCGTTACTGAGGAGCAAGTAATTGCTTAAGCACAGTACCTTGACTTAGTTTATACTCAGTTAGCTACATTACACAAGAAAACCCCTGATCTACCCAAACAAAATCAAATCGTTGTAGCTCCTTCAGGGTCTCATGCCGCTGATGGTATGATTGGTACGGTTAATACCGAAAGTAAGAAGAATTCTTCCAAGAATTCTTCTCCTATCATAACCTTGCTAGATTCCCTGACAGGAGATTCTTCCGCGGAACTTTCCGCCGATATTCACGTTCTAGAATCATCTCCAGCTAAATCAAAAACTAGTGGTAAGAAGAAAGGAAAGAAGAAGAATAAAACAAATAAGAATTCGAAAGAGAAACCAGAAAAATCAGAATCAACTGATGAAAAACGCAAACCTCGTTATCCTTGTCTCATTTGTGATGAAGAACATTTGACGAGAGACTGCCCTCATCGTGCAAAGGTTGCGAAAATTGTCAAAGGTTCCCAAACTCCTGATGTTTTGAAGGATCCTTTTCCAAATCAAGACAGTGAGATGATAGGTTCTTCCTCAAGTGCCAACGAGGAACCCATATTGATGATGTCCCATGTTAGGATTGCGACTCGATCGCAAGATTACGGAAGTAAAAGTCCTGTTGATGGTAAAGAGGCAAAATCTTCTCATTCTAATCCATCAACCTCAGCTCCCGGTTCCAATCCACTACAGATCAAGAAACCTAATCCAGACTTAGTAATCAAACCGCTCGCCAAGGGTATACTTCGAAAGTCGGCTTTCAATCCACATGCAAGAGCGGCTCAGAACTATAACATTGTTGAGGATTTAGTTGTTTCACCTTCAGCAATGTCGGCTTTGGAAGTGCTGCAATCATGTCTAGCACAGCGTAAATTACTTTTGTCGGCTATTGGAGCTGTTGACATTCAGGACCCGAACCTTATAATCTTCGATCTAGAAAATAGTGCACCATGCTACCTCATCAAATGGCTGTCCAAATTCTAGTGATAGTAAAAAACAGACCTATTCATAGGACTGTGATTGATGAGGAAGCTTCAACGTGTATTATGTCGATACAGTGTTGGAGGTCACTTGGTTCTCCTTCACTAAATCAATCCCCAGTGATTCTAAAGGCCTTTGATGGCCGTGGGTTTCATCCTTTTGGCATTCTACAGGATTTACCTATAGGGGTTGAAGGTAAAACCATTAATCTAGACGTGGAGGTGGTTGATGCCCCTCTAGATTACAACCTTCTCTTGGTTCGTAGTTGGTCTTATGTTATGACAACTGTCGTTTCATCGGTATTTTGGCTTATAAAGTTCCCTCATAATGGAAAGATCGTAACCTTAGACTAGCTGTCTTACTTTTCATCCGACCCAGCCTCTGCTGAGAACATTCACCATGTTGGTAAAACGACTATCCCATATAAGGATGTTGGAGTAGGACTAGTTAAAGATGCCAGTTTACTCGGAACTTTTCATTTTCCTCCTATCAACGCATCGTCTTCTACTGCAACCATTCATATGATTTCATCAGACACCATTGTTTATGATGATCCTTGGATCATACCTTCTAAATCTGAGATAGACTCATTTGGTGATCTTATGCCTTTGAGTCCGTATGAACTTGCGTGTCGGGCCGTGCAATCGTTCTCCGACACAACATCAACCCAAATTGACTTAATGAATGTGGTCCATGAGGAATCACTTTCGACATCAAACTTGGATTCAATAAAGCTTTCTGAACTTGTTCAAACTGATGAGGAAATTCGTGAAATCCTATGCGTAGATGGGTTACCATGAGAAGATCTTCATCTCAGATATTTGTTTTTACCTGAGGGTGATCGTTTTGAAAATGATGTTTCATCAATTTTTACAGCTGAATATGTCAAGGAAGCTCAAAATCCAATGAAACATCCTGATTCCGAGTTAAACTTGGGAAATATTTCTCGAACTATTCCCCTTGACATTTCGGTTAAGCCTGGAATTGTTGAAAACGTTCATATAGGTGCCTCTTGTACGGAAGATGAAATTCAAACATACAAGGCCCTATTTCAAGAATTCCACAACGTGTTCGCCTGGTCATATGAGGAAATTCCAGGAATTGACCCCGCAATTGTTTTTCATGAAATCAAAACCTACCCAGATGCTCCAACTCGGCCAGTCTCTACTGATTCATCCTATGGGGCTGGTGCCGGTGCAGTTGGTTGTTTCCTCTCGTAAGGCCGGAGAGCAGCTGGTCGCCGTGGTCCTACATCTGCATTTGAAACTTTTACTATCAGTTTTGGGATGAGATAAAAACAAAAAAAAACTAATTAGGAAAATGTTGAAAATGATTTTACCTGAGTCGTCCCATTGCTCTCCTGGTGGAAGAGCCATGTCTGGGTCACCACGAAAATCTACCCCAGCATAAGGAAAGTCCTGGATAGAAAAAACCTGGTTCTCCAACCATTGGAAATACTCAAGTTTGAACCAAACAACCTCTGTCCCCTCATCAGGATGACGGGCCATAACTGCAACCTATCGCATCAGTTTGGGCTCTCGAGGAAGCCCAACTCCAACAGTGAGGTGTTGCGGGATCAACATCGGAACCCTATCCAGACCAAATCTCACAACTATAGCACCATATCCAAAGGTCTTCAGTTGTCCGCTTTTGGCCCTGGTCAGTTGGCATTTCACATTAGCCAACACAGCATCACACCAGTTGAAAATGGTGCCTCGAAAGCAGTCAACTTCCATCCGCATCTGGGATCCAGTGGCTATATGTAGTGATGCACTACCGCAGAGTCTGGTAACTGTAAATGCAATAACCATGAGTTCAGGATGGGATATGGTCTTGATATCTATCCCTTTGTCTCGGTTCTGAACATTGCAATACTCTAGCTGGAGGCTATCGACAGACTGGCCACCTACCCTAGCCCCGAATAGAGTCAAATGTTCACCTCTCCTAGGCAAATCGGTCAAAAAGATATGTCTGCCGGCTCTATTTCGAGATGCTTCCCACCAATGAAGAAGCATTGGTCCTGTATGCTCCATCTACCAACCAGCCACTGCAGAAAGTACACCTGGGCCCTCATGCCAGGTATGGCCCAGAATTTGTACAAGCCACATGCCTTCAATGCATCAATCAAAGGTTGATGATTCATGACGGCAAGATCTACGTCCTCATGATCCCGTTCTCGCCAATCAAGCATGATGTTTATCCTACATCCAGTAAAAAGGCGTATTAGAATATATAAAATTGAATTCTTTGGGTAATTTTTGAAGTTCTTTAGGTTTTAAAAACCTTTGCGCGAGGTACGCACCCTCTTGTTAGGGAGAGTGCATGAGGCCCGTACCTTGCCTTCACGGCAGGTGCATACCCCCAACTTTTTTCCCATTGCAAAAAAGTCAGGTTATGCGGGTCCCCTGTGGTAAACTCGCGGGCCCCCGTGCGCAGGTTTTGAAACCTAAAAACCTCCTAAAAAACCCCTAAAAAACAATTTGAAATGGATAGAAATGAAGAGTAGGATGATGTGGATTACCTGGACGAGACGGCGTTCGATTCCGACAGACGGATTTTCCGAAATCTTCACGGGAAGTTTCTGACCAAAAGCCCTTTTTTCTCACCCAAATCTCAAACGGTAAAAATGAATGGTTAAAAGTCCTTTTTATAAGTTTTTTGAGTAAATAAATTGCAAATTTGTCTATGTTTCAATTTGAAAAGGTAATTTTTGCGACATTTTTACCCATTTTAAATAGGTATGAGTAATGTTTGAGTTTTTGTTCAGGATAACAAATTTTTCAGGCGAAATCGGTCATTTTCAACGGAAAAACATTAGAGTCATCTTTAAGCTCTTTTTTGACTCCTAAAACATGAAAAGATTGCCAAGTTTTTCTTTTTAAGCTCGTTAAAATGGAACTAAAAAGGCGGTCCTCTTACAGCCCTTTTCTGACCGTAAAAACACGAAAAGATGGCCGGATTTTTGTCATTTCAAATTCGATATTGGTCATAAAACGACGTGTCGTTGATCTCTTTTTTACTTTTTCGGATCAGAGGCACTAATTACAAAAAGTACTCCTTGGTCGTAAAGATCAAGTGGTTATCTCAAGTATTATTTTATACTTTTTCGGGCTTGGGAGACACAAATTTACAAAAAAGGTCAACCCTAGAGTCCTCTTAAGTTTTTTCAGACTCTCTAAAATTGAAAAACGCCGAGTTTCTCCTATACTGGACTCGTTAAATTTCGACAGTAAAGGACTTGTTCAATTA
>APFE030300105.1:0-10081 GCA_000404065.3 Pinus taeda
AAAGATCTATCATCAACTTGTACAAAGGATTGCTGGTTATAATAAGAAGAAGTAAAAATCTCAGTGATAGAATGACCATTTGATTCATTCCAGAAAGTTGTTGGGGGTTAAATTCTTCTTAGTCTTCTTCCATTCAGATACCTATTGGACGGTCAACGATTTTATTCAATAATTATCCAACACAATTAATAGCACCCAATTGAGTTTTTGTCATTAGATAGACATTCCAAATTTGCAGGTTTCAATCCATGATCTATGCAGAACTAAACTAAAGATATTGGAGTTGTTTTTAGTGTGACATTTTGGACTTTCAAGTACCGGAGTCCTATGAAAAATTTTGAGGTGAAATTTTGGTTTTTGTTATTTAAACTAGTTTTTTTAATATATATATGGATTTACCACCCTCGAAAATCCCTAGGGCACTTCGATTGCACATGATTACCCATGAAACTTGTGATTTCAATAAATTCCTGCCTGATTTTAGATAAATTTGACCAAAAAAATCCACTTCAAAAACTTCCAAAAAATCTCAGTAAATACAACTCCAAAAATATTAAATTCTTTGAAATCAAAAAAAGATACGAAATCATTACTTCAATTATTGAAAATTTATTCATCCTAAATTGTTCATCTAAGCTGCGCACCTAGAAAATGAAACTAGTTGTATGTCTGTGCGTTTTGCGCAATTTTTTTGGTAAGAGAGTTAACTGGAGTTTATAAGGGAGTTGTCTATAATGCGACTTTTTGGAAGAAATTGAGGTTAAATCTTGATTTGTTGCAGTTAAAATAGTTTTTTAACTTCATATTTGGATTCAGCACCCTGAAAAACCCCTGGGACCCTTTGGTTGTGCAGAAATTAGCTATCAAACTTACGATTCCAATAAATTGCTGCCGGATTTTGACGAGAAAAACCCACCGGAAAAACTTTCAAAAAATCGCATTCTAAACAACCGAGTTTATAAGATGTAACCGACTTTGGGAACGGCGTTTTCCGTACGGTCTCGTTTCTAATGGTAACATAGTTGTTGAGGACGCTTTATAAAATCGAGAGGCACTATACTCTATTATAAATGAAATTGAGGGCCTTTAGCCCTTTTCCCTTTTAAATAGCTAGGGTTGGTCTCCTTTAATTCATTACTTGGGGCTGGATGATTCACATGTATGTATGCTCGAACTGTATCTAGTACTATTAGGAATAGGCCGTGACTAACTGGATTTAGGCAGAGAGTATGCGTGTGATGCACTCCAGAGTAAGCCATCAAAGGAAGACTTGAATTCCCCGGAGCTGTACTTTACGTCTTCTTTGCAAAGAAAATTTTTCTCATTTACCTGGAATTAAACCCTCACCGAAAACTATAACACGTTTACCTGAGATTAAACCCTTACTAAAACCTATAACAATTCTAGCGAGTGGAGGAAGTATAGCGTTCTTGCGGAGATAAACGACTGACGACTTGAGCGGACGCGATGTAACTAAAAGGTATCTTTTTTGCTTAGGTCTTAATTTAAGACAGATAAGCACGCCCCACTTAAGAAGTTTGTTTTACTTTTGTCTTTATTTAAGACAATTAAAATGTTACGATGGGTATTTAAGACGAAATTAAAATTTCATTTTGAATAAACGTCTTAAAACAACCGTTCATGTAGTAGTGTTAGAGTTTAGTGTGAACTTTAAAGTGGCCAGATTTTCATAGAACTAAGAAGTATTTGCTCTGTCTATATATGTTAGGTAATCATTTACAAAATCTTGCATATTCTTGTATTTGTTTAAATGAATGCTTTCTCAGAAATTCGTTAAAGGTTCACTAAGGATTCTAGAGTGTTGTTACAAAAGCAAGAGGCCGTGTTAAGAAAATTCGGGCATTAGATCTGTTAGAAAGTTCATGTAAGAGAAAGCTCATTTGCAAGATTCTCCGCCGAAGGAAGCCCCCATGCTTCAAAATTGATATCAAAACCAGGTAACGTCTTCATTTACTGAATCTCTGGTTACGGTTATGAATACAACTGTGCTTCTTGGTCTTAAATTGCAATCAATAAACAACTATATTCCATAGAGAAAAACAAATCACAGTTTTCAAAACAACAAAAAAAGATATGAAAATAGTACCATGGAAAGCGGCGTAATCAAGTGGCAAGAATTTCTGAGTTTCCGCGCAGAAGACAGCAGAAGGCGGGAGTTTTTTTTAAGGTTCAGATTGAATTAAAATTGGAAAACACTTGGCTATACACGAAGCACGAACACAAGTAAAACTGTTTTTATCCTTGAAGCTTCTGCCGATTCACGTAAATTTTATGGCCATAAGAGGGTACACACGTTATTTAATAAGATTAGTTTATTTTACACCTGGAATTTTCCACACCACGCGTTACCTTTATCTGAACTTCATCACTGCCCGGCGCGCCCGCTGGCCGTCGTCTGACGTAAACTGTTCTCCGGCGGTGTCAGCGTCACCTCTACTCTCGCGAAATTGCGTGCAATCGAAGCGGCGGCTTTGGAGATGGCGGGGAAGCGTTTCTTTAGTGGCAAAGTGCGGCGTAAACGTTATATGTTTATAGGCCTTATAAATTATAACACGTGACATCATCCTCTTCATTTTGGACAAACGGTAAACTTATAACACGTGGTATCCTCCAATAGCATTAGGAAAAATTACACAACGTACATTTCTGAATGTCTACTGGTTATGACCCGTGGAATGTGGAGGGAAGCGCAATCATTTCACAAACAAACAAATAGTATATAAAGGTCTAATATCTAGAAGGTGTTTATTACCTTCTATCGATGTTTTGTTTGGAATTTGGGTTGCATGGTGATTTGTATTTTCAATATATAAATAAATTTAATTTAATTTTTTAAATAATTAAAAATTTTATTTTTAATTAATTCTATTTAATTTTTAGATAAATTAACATTTTAGATTTAATTTCTATTTTATTTATGGTAAGTATGATTTGATTAATTAATTTATTAGAATTGTAAGAAATTAGTTATGAAATATTAGATTATATATATATATAAATAAAAATAAAATATGGGTGGCATGTATGGAATATTTATATTAGAAATATCTAGAAAAAGGAATTACCTTTTGTGGCTCAACAGAGCCGTTAAGAATCAACATTGAGAAAAGTTTAACAAAATGTCGATATCTTTATCTATATAAAATTAAAATCATCTAAAATAGTTAGATTAAGCTTGTCAAAGGATGTCACTTCTCGAAAGAAGAATATGTGAGTAGCACATTATTGACCGTTGAAAAATAAAAAATCCCTACCTACTTTATTGATAACTTTCTGAGTCATCGGAAATGGATCGTTGGGTTTGGTAAAGCTGGTTCCTGAGCTGTTATATATACGCTTGTTTCTTCATAGATTGAGCGGAAGCTTATTGGGACTTTTTATATGATTATGTGCTTCGCCTTATTCCATTCTGCTTCTTTTGCTCTGTGGCTGGAGTGCGGATATCATATTGTTTATTGCCTTCCAACAATAATTGTGCTGTTTGCTTCAACATAAATTGTGTATGTCACACATAATAGGAAGTCGTGAACACGAAAAAGTTTGAGGATAGATTGTTTATGGACAACACGTACGCATGGTCTGATAAACGCGTAGTTTCTGATATTTTTGTGTGCGAGTTGCAGATTTATCAAAGTACGATCGATGGCGTTAAATCTTCTTGGCTTTCTCAGTGAGAAGAACATATTGGTGACTGGATCGACCGGTTTCCTTGGAAAAAGTATTAAATATTTCAGAGACTACCTTTTTTCGTCTAATATATATATATGATAATGAAGATTAACTGCTGTTTACTTGTTCCAGTTTTCATCGAAAAAATATTGCGGTCGCAGCCCGGTATTGGCCGCATTTTTGTTTTGCTAAGGGCGAATGATGCCGAGTCTGCCAAAATGCGATTCATAAATGAAGTAAGAAATCTGATGATGTCAAGAAATTCATTGTCAGCGTCAAAAATTGGCCAATGCTCTGCCTACGAATAATGTCATTTCTTTGCTATGAATGACAGGTTTTGAAACTGGAGCTGTTCAGTAGATTGAGGGAACAACATGGAGACAACTTTGAAAGATTCGTATTCGAGAAAGTTGTTCCTGTGGTTGGAGACATTGCAACGGATCATAATCTTGGAATTGATACGGAGAGCAGCAGAGAGCACCTCTGGAGAAATCTGGACGCCATTGTAAATATTGCAGCGAGCACCGTGTTTGATGACAGGTTGGCCGGTTATATTTCATCTTGACAAGCTGATTACTTGTTGCCATTAGGAAAGCATTTATGTCCGAATGTAAAGACTAACAACTTTTCGCACAACGTAGGTATGATATTTCTCTGAATGTCAACACAAAGGGAGCTGAGAATATTGTGGAATTCGCGAAACGATGCCGTAATCTTCAAATCCTCCTGCACGTCTCCACTGGTAAGTCGACAGATTATGATTCTATCTATTAGTTCTAGAAAAGTTTATGAAAGGTTTAGAGAAGAAAATAGATTTCTTAAACCATAACAAATTTACATTAATTTGGTAGTTAAGTTGGCAGGTATATTTGATTAAAATTGGATTTTTTTTAGCTGTATTTTATTTGTAATAATTTTATGGAGGCTATATTTTTGGAATAATGATAATTTAGTGATTAATATTATGTTATTATTTTCGCGCTCATCCATCTTCAATTCACCTGAATTTCTATGTAGATTTAATTTGACTTTTTTTAAATATAGAAATTTTAAAATTATGTCAATTTTTTTTAAATAAAATAACTTTAAATCTTTATCACAATGTAGCAATAGCTATTTTATAATGTAAGTCTATATATATAGATAGATATATCATAAATTTAATTAGTAAATATATGTATTAACTATAAAATTAATCAACAAATTTTAAAATAAATTTTATTTTACCACTATATAAATTAAATAATTATTTAACTTAATATATTCATAACTTTATATTTGAATTTGTATTAATTATTTTAAATTTTATATTTTAATAAAGTTTTTTTTTCTAAACATTATTAATAAGTTTTTTTAATATATATGAAAGATAAATGGGACCACATATACATGTAATTATACATATTACTATAGTTCTAATAAAATTGAAAACAAAATTATTTATATATAGAGATGTGAAATTTATAAAATGACAAATAATATTATTAATAATAAGGGCAAGTATTGAGAGAAATCAAATAAAGTGCAATTTAAATTGAATTAAAGACCGATCATAATTAATACTTTAATAATATACTCAATTATCATCACACCTTCACATTATTAATAACTTGATATTTCATATTTTTTAAGGATAATAAATATTTCAATATTTTGATAAAAACATATTAAAATATTTTTAATATAAGTCGAAAACAAATATTCCACTTACCATTCTTATTTAATTATATATTTATTATATAATGTTTCTGAGGATTATTTGAGTCCAGAGGCAGAAAGTAATTGGTGATTTAACTTACTCAAAAAAATTATTTAGCATCTCCATCTTCATATTAAATAGAATTAAAAATAAATTATTAACACTGTCAAAACAAAAGTTATGATTATCAAATCCAAGAAGGACACTTACACTAATTTTATCTATAACAATAGTAACTTGGAGGAAGTGTCCTCCTACAAGTACCTAGGAATTGATATTCATCACAAGCTCAACTGGAACTATAGCATTGAGAAAAGGATTAATGGAGGATGGAAAGCTTATTTTGGTCTTGAAAGTAATTGTAAAATGACAAACCTCGTAATATGGGATAGAAAGAAGTTCCTCTTTGAAACTTTAGTGTCCGGTTATCTTATATGGATGTGAGATTTGGGATTGTAGCATTTCTAGAGAATCATGTAGAAATATTGATCAAATCCAGAAATGTTTTATAACGTATAACCTCAAAATTAAAAGCAACACACCCTATCCTATTCCCCTTATAGAAGTGGGTTTTCCCCTATTGAGAGCCTAGCGATGACTAGGTTTCTATGGTATAAGCATAGACTCAATAAGATAGGAGACCATAGACTTCCTAAGCTAGCTTTAAATTCCAGCTAAAACTACCTAAGGCTCAAACGAGGTTAAAAATATTGCTACTTCTAAGTTCAAAGAAAAAATGTGATGTGAGAAAGATTTAGCAGCTAAAATAAAATTAAGATATTATAAAGAGGTCATCAACCCCACCCTAGAAGATCAAAAGTATCTCTGCTTTATTTAGCTCAAAGAATAGCCAAAATTAGAACAAACTCTCATGAGCTCCATAGTGAAACAGATCTTTGGGCAGTTCCTAAAACACCATGGATGGAAAGGTTCTACCATCTTTGTGAGAATATGAACATCGAAGATGAAAATCACTTCCTCTTAGAGTGCCTCGCTTACAACCACATTAGATCTCAGTTTCAAAATGTTTGTTGCAATAATGACCTTCCTAGCCTTTTACTTTGTCAAAATTACATAAGGCTTCTCTCCAAACCTTTTGAGCATAGGAATAAAATCTTAAATGAAACTAAATAATTCGTTTCTTTAGGTGTAATAGACCAAAGTTTGGTCTCAGTGGACGTTAACCACCACCGCCACCATCGTCATCATCCTAAAAAACATGTAAAACTTAAAATGAAAAGACTAATACATATTTTTCTTTTTTGATATTTCATAATAAAATAAAAACCGTATAAGGTTTACTAGTAATTAAGTGGGAAGTTTACTAGTAATTAAGTGGGGTGCTGAGTTATAAAAAAAAATATTTGCATGTGAGTTAAAAATAAATTATATTGTTTTTATTTAGATTATATAAACACCATGTACCACTTAAAAGTCATGGTAAAAGAAAAAACGTGTTTAAAGTGGAACAGGGAACAAACAATCATTCTTATTCTTATATATTAGGAAAACAAATAGTTGTATCAACTGTCACTGGACTAATATATATGGAACGTACAAAAGCTTACGTTGTAGGACGCAAAAGTGGACAAATAAAAGAGAGTTGTCTGAAGCTGGGGCACACTTTAATGAACAGTAAAGGACTTGAGGGCAAAAGTAGTCCACCTCTGAGCTTAGATATTGAAGCAGAATTTGGCCTACTAGAGAAAACACAACTCAAACAGCAGGCGTCGTCAACTACTCACACTGCAAGCATAAGTTCAGTAATAGATGCCAAAGTGAAGCGTCTCAAAGAATTAGGTTTGGAAAGGTGAGTCACTTAGACGCGTATTGTAATTTGCATTGAAGTCATTCTGTAAAGGAAGGTATCAAACTAACTCATTCATTCATGCAGGGCAAGAACGTTTGGGTGGCCAAATACATACTCATTTACCAAAGCTATGGGAGAAATGCTAATAGAGAAATTGAGGGGAAATGTTCCAGTGGTCATCCTCCGACCGACAATTATTGAAAGTACTTTGGCAGAGCCCTTCCCAGGCTGGATGGAAGGCACCAGGTGCCCATAAATATCCATCCTTTATTGCTGGAATCTGGATAGCACATGTAAATATTTCATAATAATGTTATAAATATCACTATCATATCATTATTCACATTGATCATGTGTTTCTTACGGAATATCACGCAGAACTATGGACACCGTTATAATAGGGTATGGAAAAGGACAAATTTCATACTTCTTAGCTGACCCAGAACTCATTTTAGACGTGGTCAGTCACTTCAATTCGCCTATCTATCTCGTCGCATATGGTTGTTCCTAAATATATAGATTGCTCAGTATTTACATTTGATTGTTCAATTCCTTCTCGCATAAGGTCCCCTAGCTATGTTGTTGTTCGTAAATACATAGACTGCTTAGTATTTAGATTTGAAATTGTTCGTTTGATGATTAACAGATTCCCGCAGATATGGTTGTAAACGCAATGATCGTAGCTATGGTCGCACATGCATACCAGAACGGTCTCTTTGTTTATCACGTCGCATCATCTGTTGCAAATCCATTGCGTCACTCTGTTGCAGCAGACGAGGCATATAAGTATTTTTCGAAGCACCCATGTGTTGGTAAAGATGGTAACGTAATTCATGTAAAACAGCTCTGTTTTCTAAAGAGCATGAGCAGCTTCCGCCAATACATGCATCGACGTTACAAAGCACCCCTAGAGGTAATTAATCTTTAATATATACTCCACAGCTTCTTTTATAGGTCCTCTGAACTTCAATACGTACGTGACAGCTAGTGGTGGTGTTGAAAAACAGGTATTCAATGTAGTGAACAAGCTCTTGTGTTGCAACTTCACAGAACGTTACAAACAGATGCTTCGAAGATACAACAAAGTCATGTGCTTAGCAGAGTTGTACGAGCCATACGTCTTCTTTAACGGAAGGTTGTGTCGCGCCGCTTAAATATATTTTCTAATACATAATTATTAAGCTGTCATTTTTACCATAGCTGACCATGTTACGACTCACAGGTTTGACATTACAAACACTGAAGGCCTCTGGAAAAGGATGTCAGAGGAAGACAAGAAAGCGTTCAACTTTGACGCCAATTGTATTGATTGGGTTCGTTACTTTTCAGATGTTCATATCCCTGGACTAGTTAAATATGTACTGAAGTAAGAAAGGATGGAGCTGCCAGCCTCCAAATCTAGTAAAAGTCTTCTAATTATGCTATGACTACGAAGGGGTACAGAGGAGTTTGCTAAAGGAGATTAGAGGAATTTGCTGCTGTACTTAAAATTAACTAAATGTGCTACCTTGTTGGATATTTCCTAGTGATGCAGCGTTACAATTTCCATAACTATTTCAATGAGCAGCTCTGTCAGATTTTTTTTTGTGATGTACGAATCAAAATTCCACTGAAATATGGAGTGTAATGCTTCTTCCGTTATTTATTTTTATTAGAAAATCATTATTAATATATTATATGTGCAGTATGATTTATTCTTTCTTTCATATATATATATGGATTTTTTTGCAATATCAAATATTTTTATTCTATAAGATTATTATTTAATTGTTAGTACATTTATTTATAAAAGAGGATAATAAATGTTAAATTATTTTCGATAGAATGATTATTATATGAGTTTATCAATGTCATATCATTATTTATATTAGTTTTTATTGATTTCTAGCATTAAAAAAATAAATGATATTAAAATGTTTTATTATGGATTTTTATGCAATATCAAATATTTTTATTCTATAAGATTATTATTTAATTGTTAGTATATTATTTTATAAAAGAGGATAATAAATGTTAAATTATCATTATTCTATAAGATTATTATTTAATTGTTAGTATATTATTTTATAAAAGAGGATAATAAATGTTAAATTATTTTTGATAGAATGATTATTATATGAGTTTATCAATGTCATATCATTATTTATATTAGTTTTTATTGATTTCTAGCATTAAAAAAATAAATGATATTAAAATGTTTTATTATAGAAGAGATATTTTTGTCAGGCGAGGCAGTAACTCTAATAGGCAGTAAAACTGATTCGGTTTATTTCATTAGGTATGTTATTGTTATATACAAAAGGGTGTGACCGCTCAGTTCATCTCCTGATGACTGTTCACATTCCTAATTTAACTATTTACATAAATTCACCCAATCGTGAGGATTAGGTGTCAACATTCCCCCCCTTAATCTGAAGGGATGTTGGTGAGTCCAAGCATCGTTCTGGATTTTTCAAGTTTTTTTCTTCCAAGCGCTTTGGTGAAGATGTCTGCAATTTGCTCATTTGTGGAACAATGACGGAGATGGATTGTTTTGGCCTCAACATGATGTCGGATCAGAGAATATTTAGTATTGATGTGCTTTGTTCGATCATGGAACTTTGGGTTCTTGGCCAAACTTTATTGCAGAGGTGTTGTCAATCATGATTGGAGTTGATTGTACTTGTTTTACCTGCAAATCTTCAAGAATTTTTCTGAGCCACACAATTTCTTTCGTTGCTTCAGCTGCTGCCACGTATTCTGCTTCTTTTGTGGAATCTGCTGGAACTGATTGTTTGCGTGATCTCCAAGAGACAGCTCCTGATCCAAGACTCATAGCATATCCTGAAGTAGATACTCCAGTTTCTTTGTCTCCATCAAAGTCTGAATCAGAGTATCCAATC
>APFE030300105.1:10101-31193 GCA_000404065.3 Pinus taeda
AAAGTTGCATCATCAAGATCAAAATGATTGAAGTTGAGTTTCAGAAGATGCTCAGTTAGTTTTTCATACCAGGCTCGTGGTGCTTGTTTGAGGGCATACAAGGACTTCACAAGTTTGCATACTTTATGTTCATGTCCTTTCACAGCAAATCCTTCAGGTTGGGACATAAAAACATTTTCTTTTAGATCTCCATTCAAGAATGCAGTTTTTACATCCATTTGATGGACTTTCCAACCGTTCTGAGCTGCTAGTGCAAAGAGTGTCCGGATGGTGGCCCATTTTGCTGTGGGGCAAAAGTTTCCTCATAATCGACCCCTTCCTTCTGTGCAAAACCTTTTGCCACAAGCCTAGCTTTGTGCTTGTCAAGTGAGCCATCAGCTTTGTACTTGTTCTTGTAGACCCACTTGTAGCCAATTGATTTGGTTCCTAATGGAGGATCAACCAGCGTCCAAGTGTCGTTCTTTATGAGGGCATCATACTCCTTTTGCATAGCTTCTTTCCATTCATCATGAGAAGCAACTTCTTTGAAGGAAGTTGGTTCAAAATTTGTAGACAAGTTCAATTCACAATCATAAGAAACATCCATATCAACAGGTGAATTAGAGTCATCTACATCACCTCCATTTTGTCGGTTTGAATTTCTGGATCCTGTCTTTCCAACTTCATCAGGATGTACACTTTCAAGTGTCTTTGTCAGCCACTTTGGGGGACCTTTCCCAGATGGTCCAAGCTGCTCCGTTGATTGAGTTGGGACTGAATCAAGATTGAGTCTCCCAATTCTATCAATTACATCACTTAAAGCATCATCCGTTGTTGGAGTTTCAGTCGGGGGAGAGTGTTCTTCAGAAGAAGGTTCCACATGTTGATCTAGAATAGGAATCCCCCCTTCAAGATGTGGAATCTCATTATCAAATTCTTGAAATGATTTTGTTTTTGTGAATCTATCCAAGCGATCAAGTTTCCGCTCAACAACATTGTGAGATTTGGATGATTCAACAAAAGTTACATCTCTATATACAACAAACTCTTTATTTACTTCATCATAAAGGCGGTATGCTTTGGAGGTGTTTGAATACCCCAGAAGATACACTTACGACTTCTAGCACCAAGTTTGTCTCTATGTACCTTTGGTATCAAAGCATAACAGGTGGAACCAAAGACCCTGAGATGTTTTACCGAAGGAACATGTCCATACCACAATTCATAAGGAGTCTTGTTTCTTATAGCATTAGATGGACATCTATTCTTTATATATGCAGCACATAGAACAGCATCATCCCAAAACATTATATTTACATTTTTGAAGAAAAGCATGGATCGTACCATATTCAAGATTGTTCTATTCATTCTTTCAGCTACACCATTCTGTTGGGGATTATAAGGCACAGTTGTTTGATGTTTGATCCCATGTTGGCGAAGATAGTTTTAAAATGCATTTGATGTATATTCTTTTCCATTTCAGTACAAATAGACCCAATATGAGATTGTGCATCATTTTCAATCCATTTATGAAAATTCTTGAATGTTTGGAAAGCATCAGATTTGTTCTTCAATAAACAAACCCAACACATTCTGGTGTAGTCATCAATAAACATCATGATATATTTATTTCCATTTGCAGAAGAAACAGGCATTGGACCACTGAATGAATGAGTTCAAGTTTCCTAGTGCTCTTGAATGTGAATCATGAAAAGACTGTTTGCTATGCTTTCCTAGAATGCAAGCATCACATTGCTTAAGTTTTCTAGGAATTGTAGGCAAACCAACAACACCATTTTTCTTCAATAAGCAAAGACTGTCATAGTTCAAATGTCCAAATCTAGCATGCCATAATAAACTTGATGGAAGTGTACCTTCTTCATGATGAGAATTGTATGAGAAATGTTGTGCATGAGCAGATGTTCCTTGCAGTTTGAGAAGCCTTTCTTCTTCTATTCCCCTCATGACAAGTGAGTGGTCAGATGCTTTTCTTACCTCAAGCTTGCCATCAAACATATGAATGGAGTGACCTTGCTGGCGGATGTGGACCAAGGACAACAAGTTTCTCTTGAGCTGTGGGAGATATAGAACATGATCAAGAAGAAAGTCTGAGAGACCAGGTAGTTTAAGCCTGATTGTGCCAAGCTCTGATGGCTTGATTTTTGACTGATCTGCAAAGTATACTACTCCATCAACATTGTCAGTGAAATCTTAAAAAAAATATTTTTCTATGAGTCATGTGACAGGTTGCTCCTGAATCAAGCAGCCAATCATTTTTCCAGGAAGCAAGTGAAGTATTAAACAAATCTTCATTTACTCCAATGTTACATTGTGCCTCAACATAGTGAGCGGATTCAGGTGCTTTACTTTTGTCTATATCATCAGTTTTACCTTTCTGTTGGTTTCTTCTCTACTCAATTTTGTCCCATGGTAGCTTGCATGTAGAGGCATCATGTGATCCATTTCTTTTGCAGCGAATACAGTGTAAATTTTCCTTTTCTCCTTGAGAATGTCTGCCCCCCTGCCTCTGAAATATCTTCCTCTTCCTCTTCGTCCACCTCTTCCTCTTGTAGAATCTTGAGCAGGATGCTTTTCTTTATGAGCAAGGCACACAGTCTCTTCAGAAGATTCAGGGGTTGTCTTCTTTTTGAAAGCTTTCTCTCTTTCAGCAAACTTTTTCACAAGAGAGTCAAAGGTTATATCTTTGAGATTTCCATTTGCTTGCAATGACTCAAGATAATTGGAGTAAGTAGGATAATGTGCCTTGAGAAAAGCAATAAGAGGAATATCCAATTCGACCTTAGTGGATTTGATATCATGCATTATAGACTTTACTTCAGATGCAAGAGCAAGAGGATCATTATTTTGGAGTTCAAGAGTGAAGAGTTTAATCATGAGTTGGACAACTTCAAGTGCAGAATGTGAGTCATAGAGTTCTTTCAACTTTTGTAGGGCTTCAAAGGCAGTTGAATATGACGAAATATGGCGACTCACCTCTTCATTTACAGATGCTGCGATTAATGCATAAGCTTTGTCGTTCTTGTTTTCCCAAATGACGAGCTCTTTGTCTGAGGTAGGTTGTACTGGGTCATTGTCTCCTTCTCCAACACACACTCCTTTCGACAACTCATTGAAGATGAGGGTGTGTTTTATCATCCGGGACCATTCAGGATAGTTCTCCTTGCCAGTGAGAACTATTCCTATCATGTAGATGATTGAATGCATTCTGTAAGAAAAAATTACTTCTGCTGATAGAAAACAATATATATGTTATACCTTCCACTTCTGAAATATATATGCTATACCTTCCATATATATATATAATATATATATATATATATATATATATATTATTATATATATATTATATATATATATATATATATATATTATACCATATAACATATCGCCATAAAAATGAATTTCATGTCACGTTCACTTTTTTTTCCATTCAAAATAATATATTATCACTCCATATAATATATTATTATTCTTACACACATGAACATATGTTGGTCACCGCACCAATGTTTTCATGTAAAAAAATATCGCACCAATCTAAACAGTAATTTAAAAACTACGCTGGTAAAATCACCAGAGAGTATGTCAGGCAGCATTCAAACTTATTTGAGCAGGATGCTTTGATGCGCGACAGCGTACCCAAACAACGGGGCCTGAAGGGCGGAGCGATTCCACGATAATTTCAACGAACACACCATTCACCATCTGAATACCATTCGAACTTGGGAAACACACCATATGACAATGTTCATAAAATATGGCAATGTTATATAACAGGACAACATGGTTTGGAGAGGCGGTATTGCGGGGTTAACTGTGGTATCACAACTGTTTGAGAACCGGTGGTATGGAAGGGAAGTATACATAGTCAATTCAACAACGTTCAATGTAACATATCACCATATAACGTTCAATCATGCTTATAACCATCAAGACGTTAACCAAGCAACAAGGAGGAGTGGTGTGATACCACACTAATACATAGTCATGGTAATACTACCAACGAAATAACACAGTAAAAATGCAATACCAATACGCTGAAAACGTTTGTCTACCTTCCGCTCTGGACAAAGGCGTTCATCAAAAACGCAGACGCACCAAAGTAATCTTTCACCAAATAATCCGGCGTGAAGGCACCAAAGGCGTTGAGGATAGAGGCATTGAGGCAATGAAACACAACGCAGAGGACAAAGGCATTGAGGACAGAGGCGTTGAGGCAATGAAACACAACGCAGAGGATAGAGGCATTGAGGATAGAGGCATTGAGGCAATGAAACACAATGCAGAGTACAAAGGCGTTGAGGCAATGAAACACAACGCAGAGGGGAACGTTTTATTGTTTTATGATAGCGCTCAGTTAGAACAATGCTTAGGTCAAAACAACGCTCAGGTCAGTAGCAAAAATGAAGGGAGTTACAACTATTTTGAGAACTGGCTTTGATACCATGTCAGGCCAGGCAGTAACTCCAATAGGCAATAAAACTGATTCGATTTATTTCATTAGGTATGTTATTGTTATATACAAAAGGGTGTGACTGCTCAGTTCATCTCCTGATGACTATTCACATTCCTAATTTAACTATTTACATAAATTCACCCAATCGTGAGGATTAGGTGTCAACAATTTTTACGTGGATGTCTATAGTAATGAATTTTTTTATATATTATTAATTAATGTTATTAAAAATAAAGTAGTTATGATTTTTCAAAATTATAACATATTTTGAGGTATCATTGAAGTTATTATTAGTTTAAGTTTTAATTTAAATTGTAATAAACTGTAATTGGAAAAATTTCATAAAAGTAGTTTAGAGTTATGGAAGAGATTACTATCAATATTAAGAAAACAATGATCATTTTAAAGTGGAAGCCTCAAAGCTCTAATAACATAAGAATGGAAGCCTCAAAACTCTCATAACATAAGAATGCTCCAATGAATGGAAGCTTATATTCTGCTATTTTAAAATGATACCTTTTATAATTATAGTGGAATAATGCAATAAGATAAATATCCTAATCCGTTTTATTAAAGAATGCCCAAGATTATTAAAGCATATTCAAGATTAGATGCAAATTATTTCCAATAAGCTCTTCATATAAGTTTGCTTTACTTTTTTATATATTACTTAGAACATAATAAGAAACCGTTGATTAAAGTTAAAGAAATTTATAACCGTGACCAAGTTTACCCATGCCTTGAAGTATTTCATACATTTCTATGGATTATATAGAATTAAGTGAAAAAAACACATATATTGAAAAGGAGAAAAAAAGTGGATATCTACTTGGTGCTTAGCACTTTAGAGGATGATTCTAAAGATTTATATATAAACAATTATTATTTATAAGAACACAACTATTTTCAACTCTAATAGGATTGTGGCTTCTTCATCCATAACCAATTTTTTCATATATTTATGAATCCACATAATTCTTACTTATGAGCACACTTCTCAAACTACTTCACTCATAAAATTGATGCCAACACAAACATTTAGAAGCTCTATCTTATGGATGTACATCATAGGTGCAAGAATTTAAAAGAACACATCTCAAAGGGTGATGGAGTGGCACAATATACCCCATTGTTGTAATAAAGGGAAACAAAACTATTAAAAATAAAAATACATGAAGTGTGGATGTCTTTTATGGAATGTTAAGTAGGTACCATAATTTAGGTATTTTAAATATGATTCAATATATACTTTTCATGGAATGAACAAAATATGGTTCATTTGTTGATGTATATGCCACCAATGTTTGGGGTTAGTGTTAGTTGAGGAATTGTATTTTGGGTACAACAACCTATGTATATATATTTCATTTTCTCTTATACAAATTGTCATTTAAAGCCTTTGGTGCTCCATATATAGATGCATTGCTTAGCAAAATTCTAGTTAGTCATTACCAAAAATTTGAGCGATGATTTTAAGTCAACTACGTTCTCAAGAATATGTTAATGCAACTACGTGTATGCATTTGTAAAAACACATAAGCTTTCTTGATCATATAACCTTAAGCGCTACTTATATTTCCATGCAGTATATCATATGGTTTACCAAGTAATTTTTTTCAAGACCATAGGTGTTAAAAGAACATGCTTATTCCTATGTTTATTAGTAAAAGGAACAATTTTTTCATTGTTATGAAAATGCTCAATGGACCTTCTGGATTCATTAATAAGCAGTTGTGAAGGAATAATTTTAAAGGACTAATTTTAATAGGCGTTGGAGGAGATTTTGGCTTTTTCATTGTTTGTTTCAAATAAGTTTACTATTTAAACAAGATTGTTTTTATATCTCATACACTTTTTAAAAATTAAACAAAATAAAATATATTGTTTCTCTTTAATTATAGTATATTAATCAAATTGAGAGCACCCACGTTATTTTAAAGAGAAATTAATTCGCTAAATTTCAAAAGTTAAAAAAAAGGGCTATTTTTTCATATTGACATTAAACATAAAAAATTTCCAACTTAATTCATCAAAATAATTTTCACCCTATATATACTTTTCTCCTAAAAAATAAAATATTTCTATAAATATATGATACAATTTCTTAACATTTACATTGAATCCATGATTATTTATCTCAAATTATATGGACTATTCATTACAAATTAAGATTTAAGTAACTAATGGAACTCCAGGGAATACCATAAAATTATATTTGAAATCAAGCTACGTATTTACATCAAAGAAGAGTTGCCAAGGCTGAATATTTTTTCATTACATGTATTCAAATACATGTAGATAGTATACCATATTGTATTGTAATGGGCAATTCTTTTTCCATCACATTTTTGTATGTTCAATCTCCTTCAAAGTCTTATAAATGGGGAAAACAACCTTTATTAGTGTTTTTTTATTCAATTTTAAATATCCCCAAAAAAATTTAAAAGTGAACTAAAATGTGTGCCTTATTCATGAGGTTTTCAATAACTTTAGAAGGGGTTAAAAGTATGTTTGACATCTTTTTCATAATTTAAAGAGCATGAGAAAAGAAGATGACGTTAATTTCCATATTTCATCATTGGATGAAGAGGAGAACTTGCAAATAAATTTGACATTTTCATTAGTTTAATGAGAATGAAAATATTAGCAAAATAAAGAAAATTAATAATAAAAAGTAAAATGGTATATCAAAGTAAGGCCACTCATCGCAATGGCCTCTCACAAAGTTAATGTTTGGTTGTAAGATGGAATCATTATTGATGCAAATTCAAGAGGTAAAATGTGACTACAATGGTCGTATGGTCGTAATTCAGGTTAAAGAAAATAGCAATGCAATAGTATGCAACTAGGTGTTGATAAAAATTATCTATAAGCACCCATCAAGAACCATAAAATCTAATGGGAACACCACTTTTGTATGGTATGGCTAGAAATAAGATGAAGAGAGGAATTCCTATCAACTTGATGAAATCATGAGCTCGAAAGAGGGTTCTTGGGCCTAAAAATTAATACATCATGACCAACAAAATGGAAATCAAGTGCTACTTTAAAATATCCGTGAAGGGTGGACACTATCATTTAAGTTACGATATTGAAAACCTTCAAATCATAGAACGAAATTTACCTAAGTAAAATATTGTAATCTATTTCAACATTAACAAATTCAGATGAAGGCGTCATTGAGGGAATAATACCATACCATGTGCATTCATATTGGGGGATGCATATTGAGGAAAATATGACATAATATATTGAGCATATAATAGGGGTTAAAGGGTTTTTATATTGGTAGGTATAAAAAATTGAGCTCAAAGTTAATGAAAAAATACAAAGGGATATAGAAAATGTTAATGAAAAATGGATACCTACAATATCTATGCAAAGTAGGGATTTTTAAAATTGGCAATGTGTAATGAGTTTTTATTGGTAAGGGGTTAAATAATTTGAATTTTAGAGGTATTTTCAATATGTAGTCAAATTAAGGGTATTGTTTAGTATGCCACAAACACACATGATATGTTACAGGTTAATTGAGTGAAGCCGCCATGCAAATTTGACCTTAATTGACACATCTTTACCTCATAACTCAGTAGCAAAAACATGAAATATTCACTGGGGTTGCAAGATATGTCTATCAAAGGTTCTCAATATAGTTTTTGAATAATACAACAAATCTATACTAGATTTTAATAAAAATCATAGGATCTAAGTTTGAAAAAAAATATTAGACTAGATACTTGTAAAACAAGAAAGAAGAGAGAATAAAACTGTTAAGAAATTTACTAATGAACCAAGGACTAAGCGAGGTGGATTCCTAATCACCCAAAAATATATTTCCTCAAATCACAGTAAAACTAGGATTAGGTTGAAGATCTAACCAAAAGATTTCTAATGGCACAAATGGTGCTGCAATGCGAGTTCGTGTGTGGAAGTTACACCGAGTTAAATGTTCTGGTCAAATTGGGAAAACATGATAGATTTAGCAGAGAGCTAGACAAATTTGGAGTGTCACTAACATTGGCAGTCTGGCCAAATTTGGAGGCTTGGCAGATAAATTTAGCAAATGCCAGACAAAGCCATCAGTAATGCTACAGTTGGCAAAACCACCAAATATGGTTTCACTCTTCCTAAGTTAAGAGAAGGATTCATGGCCCAATAGCATGGGACCAGGTGGCCCGATCAGACGGTCCCACGTGGCACCCAGAAAATGACCCATCAGCCGCAACCAACCTAGCTAGCAACTTATGGTAAAATTTCAACAATCAAAATTTTGACAATTCGTTTTAAATAAATTATGTTAAATATAACTGAATGGTTATGGTTCCAACTATGTCTGCGGTTCGCCAAACAAATAACTTATGATTTAAAATATGGCAAACAAGATTGACGGCATACAAAATTAACAAAGTTTTATCGGTTGGTGACTTGGTAAACAACAGACCATTTAGTGGTGGTAACGTATTCAACACTAGTTTGAATATGTTTAAACAACAATTTCTACAATTTATATGGTGGTCAACATATTAAATTAAACAGGCGGTTAATAAATACGATGAGACCTAGTTCAAATGATGGATAATTTTCCAAACACATACACGTATATATATATTATAGATAATATTCATTTCCTTCCATGGAAGTGCACACTCTCTCCTTCCACTACATGTATAATCCTCGAAAATATCTATTTCCCTTATAGTCTTCACTTATAATATCACTAGTGGAAGGCTCAAGGTACATTATCACCCCAATTGTTGAAATATTTATTACTTGTGATAAAACAAGATTGTATGTTGGCTTATTTGTGGCTCCTTTCTTTTACTTCATTAATCGGTGAAAACCATAGTAAGAATCCTAACAATTTATGATGTCTCACTTGCTGCATCTTACTCTTGATATGTAGGAACTGAAGGACTTAATGATCCATATATTATTTTCCCAAGAGATAGTGCCTCCTCTTCTTCATCACTTGTACAATTTCAAAGATATATGTATCATATGTTGGATTTTCAAGTACTACTCTATAAAACAACTCTAACTAGTAACCCACAGGTTTTCCTCCTTGCATGAACACCGCTCCTAATGCGTACATACTAGTATACGTATATCACTCAAAAATTCATTGGAAATTTGGCATGACTAAGATAGAAGCTCCAATAATATTCTTCCTCAAGTTCCAACACACCCTATGTTATCCCCAACCCCAACTAAGTGTAGAAAGAGGTAGTTGTAATAGCCTCGTGTTAAAGTTTCATGTAGTAAATGATATTAAAGGTAAAAAAAAATAAGACCAAGGCCATGGGACATGTAGTCCAAGCTAAATGTTGAGAAATCACTATAGTAGGCATAAATTGTGGTTTATTATGGCTAAGGAAATTGAAAAAGGCATTGGAAAAGACAAAGAGGAAAAATTGACATTTAATTATGGAAATAAAGGAAAATAGGAGAAAAGGGAGATGAAGAGACACAATTTTAATGTAAAGGAAAATTATATGAAAATGAAGAAATAGGGGCATCAATGATAAAAAGGCTTTAGAGAAACAATTCATAGCTTTTGCTACTTTAGCTTTTGTCAGTTTTGGCTTTGGATCAGTTTTAGAGAGAGAGAAGAGAACAAGAAAGAAAAGTAAAGCAAGGAAAGGAAGGAAAGGGAAACATCCTTCATTAAAAGAAAGAAAAAGAAAAAGAGATAAATCTATCGAGGCTTGTTGGGAAGTACTCAACAGGACAAGGACTCCATGCACTATTGAAACAAGGACTTTGTGGAAGTCTCACCTTGGTCACACGTCTTTGGAATCTAGAGTAGTGAGCACCCACATCACATCATTGCGCAATGCCTCTAATGCATTTTTAAATGGCATATGCATGATTATAGGAATTCACATAAAATGTTGCTTTTTGTTTATTTTTAATGAAATAAATAGAGACGTCAATGATAAAAAGGATTCAAAAAAATAGTTCACAACTTTTGTTGGTTTAGCTTTTGTAATTTTTGGATTTGGATCAGTTCCAGAGAGAAAGAGAAGAGAACAAGCAAGAAAAGGAAAGAAACAAAAAGTAAGGTCTTGGCTCATTGTATTGTAACAAATCTTATTTATATATTAAGAGTCTCCATGGTAAAGTGGAGGTGAATCTCTGAGGTTATATATATATATATATATATATATATATATATATATTAATATATATATATATATATATATATATATATATATTTATTAATTATTATATTTTTTTATGAATTACTATGTACACAATGAGATTCAAGGTTCAAATGGTCAATCCAACAATAAATAATAATAATGATAATAATCTAAAACAAAATTATGATTTGAATATTTTTATGGGCTTTTTAAGTTTTAGTCATGTGAGATGGATGATAAGGTAAGCGTTTTGATTTTGATTTATGTTTATCAACCATTTAATTTATATATCAATATGTTATGAAGGTTTAAATAGGAAATTGTTGAACATCTAGAAAGCCTCACTCCTTGGTGATGCCTTGAAGTATGAGAAACACTTGCACGATACGATCAACATTCTTGAAAAGAAATCTTCCAAAATAATTTCATCAGTCTATATAAACCACATTAATTAATGTGTTTGTGCTAGTATTACATAGCTCCAAATTAAAATTACTTGAAAACCTTACACCACATTGGAAAATATGTTTGTCCCTCAAACATTGATTTGAAATGATCATAAACTAAATACTGATGTAGAATTGATTAACCATTAATGATTTGAATGATAACTGAAAGCACGCAAATCGAGGTAAACTTCTTGAGAAGAACACTTTATGACAACTGATTAAACATGAAAATCGAAGCATAATAGAAGTGAAAACAGTAAAAACATAGCTATACCAGACAACAAATTGATGACGGAGTTCGTCCCTGATGGACTACGTCTCCGAGTCCACTTTCAAGATGGGCGACTATTTTTATTAGGAATGAGAAGAAAAGAGTCGATTACACAGTGATTTAGTCAGACTAAAATCGCACACAGGAAATTATAACCTTTGTCACCCAGTAGCCCTCTGAATCATCTTTCCAACACTACTTATGGTTTCCAAAACCGACCACGTTTGCTCCCGAAACACTAAAAACAAAATCGCCTATGTCCTCTAGAATCTGCATACAAAAATTAAAAACCACTCTCCTATCTTTAAATGGACAAATATACCTTTTGAAAGGCATGTGGATACATTGAATCTACCTTGGTTAAATTTAGGATGAATGAAGTTGCAATTTGGATGTTTGGCAGCCTCGGTCTAGTTGGCAATTGACACCTAAGGTAGGGTTTCATGGTGGAGGAATTAGTTGGCACCACAAAATGCAACAAAAACCTACTTTTAGACTATAGGTTAACCCGAAACTGTTAGCGGCTAGATAACCGGGTGGAGGGTGTTGATAATGCATGTGAACATATCATAATTGTGGGTTTGGAGTTCAGTCAGTTTTGGAGTTCAGTAGTTTTGCTGACCATTCACCTTAACGGTTGGTGGTGGTGGTTATCCCAGCGCTCACATATGTAGGTTTTAACCCTGTACAGAAATTACCTACATATAATTCTAAAACACATAAAATAAACAATGCAAGAGCATAACACATAAAACACATATACATAGAGATTTTCCCCTGGATCCAAGAACCGGGACTACCAACTTGATTTTCCATTATGATCCTTTTAATGGTACAATACATATTTTTACATGCTGAAGCATCCAATACCATGGACCAAAAACCATCGCGTCTAAGAAAACATGTGCAAAAATCATGTACAAATCCATAGGTGGGTCCACCTAACACAAGGTCCAAAACCAAAATTTTCCGGGGCACTGCCCCGGACCCCATAAAGTGGGGTTACAAGTGCCCCTCAAATCCCTTGTTAACTATGTGGAAAGAATATAACACAACCCAACATTCTCCCACTTCTTTCTTTCTTTCCACAGGGGGCCACAAGAGAGCTTAGTCATTTTACCAGCCCTGAAATGCCCATTGTCTCTCTACACCAAGGGAACTTCTCAGAGCTCATAGATTTTGTCAATGCATCTGCGATATTCTTCAAAGTGTCCACCTTTACCAGCAACATCCTTTTGTCTTCTATCATATCCCTCACAAAGTGATACTGAACATCAATGTGCTTTGTCTTTGAATGATATTCAGGGTTCTTTGCCAAGAAAATTGCACTTTGGTTGTCACAGTCTATCCTTATAGCTCCTGTACTAACCCCATACTTGAACACAATCTCTGGAACCAAACTACTTCCTTGCTTGCATGAGTGGCTGCCATGTATTCTACCTCTGTAGTTGATAGTGCCACTACAGATTGTTTCTTACTCATCCAATTGACCGCACCTCCAAATAGGTTAAACACATACCCACTTGTAGATATTCTCTAATCCAGATCTCCAGCCCAGTCTGCATCAACAAAGCCATGAATATCCAACACTTTGTCCAATCCTGGTCTTCCTTGATAGCACAAACCATAATCACTAGTGCCACGCAAATACTTGAAAACCCGCTTCACTACTGTCCAATGCTCCATTCCTGGTTTTGACATAAACCTGCTCAATACTCCCACTGCATGTGCAATGTCTGGTTTGGTACAGACCATTACATACATCAGGCTACCATCTACACTTGCATATGGAACATGGGACATGTCCTCTTCCTCTTCTTGTGTCATGGGACACTGTTCAGCAGATAACCTCACACCTATAGGAATAGGAACCTTCACCAGTTTACTATCCTGCATATTAATCCTATACAGTATTGTCTCGACATACTTCCTCTGGTTTAACCAGAGCTTCCTCTTTTCCCGATCTCTTTTAATTTCCATGCCCAAAATATAGTTTGTAGCATCAAGATATTTCATGTCGAATTTGGAGGACAATTGGGTCTACAAAACTTGGATAATTTCTTTGTCATTTCCAACCAGCAACATATCATCCACATACAAGACTAGATAAATAACACGGTCACCAATTAATTTAAAATACACACAGTGAACTGCTTTGCTTCTGATGAAGCCAAGTCCCCATATAAATGTATCAAATTTCTGATACCACATCCTTGGTGACTGTTTTAACCCATATAGAGACTTCTTTAACATGCATACTAGTTCTTTCATACCCTTCACTGCAAAGCCTTCAAGTTTCTTCATGTAGATTTCCTCTTCCAGATCCCCGTGAAGAAATGTTGTCTTCACATCCATCTGTTCTACCTCAAAATCAAAAGCAGCAGCAATAGATAAAAGTAATCTAATAGAAGTTAACTTGGCAACAGGAGAAAAATATTACCAAAATCAATTCCCGACACCTGGGAATAACCTTTTGCTACCAACCAAGATTTGTATTTCTCTACTTTTCCTTCTAAATCTGTCTTCCTTTTGAACACCCATTTGTAGCCAATGGGTTTCCTTCCAGCTGGCAATTCCACCAGATCCCAAGCCTCATTTTTGTGCAAAGATGCCATTTCATCAACCATGGCCTCTTTCCAAAGTTTTCCATCTTCTGAATCTATTGCTTCCTTCACAGTTTTGGGATCATCATCAGTAATAGATAGCGCAAAATTTGAACAAAAAGTAGATGGACTATACCTTTCAGGCCACCTTATTTCTCGAACTGATCTTCTCATAGCCGAAGTTTGTGGCTCTTCATCTTCTGATTCCCCCTTTGCTGTAGAGTCTGATTCTTCCTCCTTTAGCTCAAACTCTATCTTCTCAGGTTCCTTTCGTTGGACTTCATGTTTATTAACATCTTTCACCTCTCTGAACACCACTTCTCGACTGTACACAACCTTCCGTGTGACTGGGTTCCAAAGCTTATAACCCTTTAAACCATCCTTATACCCAATAAAGATTCACTTTTCAGATTTACTATCTAACTTGGTTCATTTCTCCTTTGGAATATGTACATATGCATCACATCCAAATACCCTCAGATGTGAAAGAGAGGGTTTCTTACCAGTCCATACCTCTTGTGGAGTCTTATCCTCCAATGTTGATGAAGGTGACCTGTTGACCAGTTAACATGCAGTATCCACCGCCTCTACCTAGAATTCATATCCTAACCCGGCACCACTGAGCATGCTTCTTGCCCTTTCCATCAACGTCTTATTCATTCTTTCTGTAACTCCATTTTGCTAAGGTGTATATGGAGTAGTCTTCTGTCGTGCTATACCACACTTCTTACAGAATTCTTCAAATTCCTTACTACAAAACTCTCCACCATTATTTGTCCTCAGCACCTTTATCTTCTTCTTTGTCTGGTTTTCGACCAGAGCCTTAAATTCTTTAAACTTGTCAAGGACTTCAGATTTCTTCTTAAGGAAATATATTCATGTATTCCTTGAGAAGTAACCTATAAATGATACATAGTCAACAGAATTACCTAGTGATGGAACCTTCATAGGTCCAAACACATCACTGTGCATAAGCTCTAATATCTGTTTCGTCGTCTTACTTCCAGAGGGGAAACTCACCCGATTCTGCTTCCCATATATACAATTTTCACAGAAATCAAAATCGAGAGAGCCATTACTCATACCTTCTACCATACCTTTACCATGAAGTATTTGGAGGCCCTTCTCTCTAATATCTCCAAGCCTTTGATGCCACAGCATGGTCCTCTCTCCAGAGACGACTAGATTTTCTGCTCCATTTTCAGGAACCATAGAACTATTGCACCCATCAACAACAGTGCTACCTTGCAGCTTGTACAGAGTTCCAGTCTGAACTCCCCACATCAATACCACTGCTCCCCGAACCATCATGTAGGTATCCTTCTCGAAAATTGTTTTTACACGTGCATCATCTAGCTTGCTTACAGAAATCAAATTTCTAGCCAATGGAGGAATATGTAGAACACCCGGAAGTGTTCTAACCCTTCCACCTTGCAACTTCAACTTTACTTTTCTGTGACCAATGATTCTAGCCTTCTTGTCATCCCCCAAGAAGACATCACCACCATCATATTTCTCATACTCACAGAACCACTCTCTATGGGGAGTGAAGTGAAAGGATGCACCTAAGTCAATCAACCATGCCTCATGATCTACATGTATACTTGAAGAAGCTAAGTACACATCCCCACCTTCATCTGAGGTGATTTTCACCTCTGTAAAAAGATAATCATCAGATCCCTTTCCTTTATCAGGAGCTTTAGATTTACAGTCCCTTTTGAAGTGCCCTTCCTTTCCACATTACCAGCACACCACCTTTACAGGTTTTCCTGGAGATTTAGATCTCCCACTCGATGAATTATTTTTGTTTCTTTTCTGGGATCGTGCTCGTACAGACAAGGCATCACCATTCTGGCTCTCCATATTTTTCCATCTCATCTCCTCCATCAGCAAGGATGAGACTATTTCATCAAAATGAAAGGCAGTTGCATTGCTACCTATTGCAATAACCAAACTATCCCACGAATATGGTAGAGAACACAACAAATTGATGCACTTATCTTCATCTGAAATTTTAATATCAACAGATGCTAACTGATTTACCACAGTATTAAACGCATTCACATGCTCTGTCACTGACTCTCCATATTTCATCCTTAGGTTATACAGCTTTTTTCGTAGGAACAGTTTATTCACTAAAGACTTGGATTGGTACAAAGTCCCTAATTTGTCCCACAAAGTCTTTGCCGTAGCTTCCCATGATACATTTAGCAATACTAAATCTGAGACACAATCGTATTGTGCTCTTTGCCTTCCGATCCAACTTCTTCCATTCTTCATCGGTCACTCTCATTCATTTAGTACCTGGATCTACCGCGATCCATTGATCTTTATCCACTAACAGATCCTCCATCTTGAGTTTCCACAACCCAAAACACTAACCATTAAATTTCTCAATCTCTATCTTTCCACTGCTTACTATCTTCTTTCACCACCAAAATCGATCTAGCAGATCTCCCACTGAACAGGGTCTACCACAGGCCCGAGCGAAACCCCTCAGTAACAAAGGCATCCCCTTGAAGCCAAAAAAAATCTGATACCTAATGTGGGTTTTAACCCTGTACATAAATTACCTGCATACAAATTCTAAAACACATAAAAAAAACAATGCGAGAGCATAACACATAAAACACATGTACACGAAGATTTTCCCCTGGATCCAAAAACTGGGACTACTAGCGTGATTTTTCATTATGTTCCTTTCAATGTTACACTACATATTTATACATGCCGAAGCATCCAATACCATGGACCAAAAAACCATCGCATCCAATACCATGGACCGAAAACCGTCGCGTCCAAAAAAACATGTGCGAAAATCATGCACAAATCCATAGGTGGGTTCGCCTAACATAGGTGTGTCCACCTAACATAGCGCCCCGGACCCCATAAAGTGGGGTTACGAGTGCCCCTCAAACCCCATATTAACTACGTCAAAAGAATATAACACAACCCAAAAACATAGTGTTGCCATGCCTAACCGTAACTGCCCACTAAACCTACTACGGCTAACATTGATGATAAATCCTCGCTCACATGTTTACACTATTTAAAAGTGTGCAACAAGAAATGCTTATTGAGAATGAAACAATATGATGGAGCTTAGTGGAAAGGAGTCGCCTTCACTAAGTGGTCCCGCAAGCAAGTTTTGGCGCAAAGTCTATTTTTAGACATATGGATCATGGTCTATGAGTTGCAGGATGCTGTTTATGGATGATTGGTCATGTTGGGAAAAATAGATGGACTTCTATTTTTTGGATCACATCAGTGTGATTAGAGTCTATTTTTAGACTGTTAGGTAAAAAATAGAAACAATCAAATATTATTAGCCCATAGTAATATTTTGACTCTAAACTTTATCTTATTCTCTTGGAGCACTTCAGTTGGAGCTACAGATGTGGCACATGCAACTGCCTGAAGGAATCACGTGGTTACCTATGGGTTGACTGAGCTATTGCATGAAGGACTTCAGTTATAACTCAAGTGGTTGAGTTCTGTGGAGTTAGATGAGTAGTTAATGGAGTTGTGTTCAGTTTGACTTAGTTGAACTAGTTGTATTTAGTCTAACTATCCAATAGACTAAGTGATGGGTTTTTTGAATTAGTCCTTAATTAATTCACTAATTATTAACTCATAATGCAACTGAAGAATACATCAGTTAACTCAGTGCATGGACAATTCAGTTGAGACAAGTGTTAGAGGTAAGTGAAACGGTGAGTTGTGACTATCAGTTGTGCATGATATTTGCACATGCAATGGATTGAGTAATGCCAATGAGGCCAAGGGGAATTGTAGCTTGTGCTCACATGATTTTTCCAAGTAAATACAAGTTTGTTTGAGCCATTATCATTCATTCTCATGTAGGTATTGTGCAGTGGAGGCAGGCAAGCAGCGGAGGAGATTTGGAGATCAGATCTGAGCTGTATTGTGTGTAACAGGTGGAGATAGTGCTGGATACTTGTGAAGAGTATTGTACTATGTATTGTTACATGTTCTCAATCAATATAATATACAGATAGTTGGGGCTTTTAGCGAGATGCTTTCCCTAGGAAAATACTGTGTTGATATGTGTGGTTGATGCTTCTATGTGCGCATGTTATTGTTTCTGCTTCTGTAAATTGATGATCAACGTAGAGGAGGTTATTTATTATGCATGTATTCCACAATAGTGTATAATCGAGATAATCTCTGTGAATATGTGTCATATTATTCAAAATTTCTACATGGTATCGGAGCGAGCTGATTTGTAGAAGAAGTTCTACATGATATCAGTGTTGTATTGGTCATCAGATCTATTATTCAGAAAGTGTTTACATTTTATTTCTTCAGGTAGAGTCTGTAATCGGGCCAGGTAGCTTTTTGATTCATCCTTCTTTTGGAAGGTGATATATCCGATGAATTCCCATACAGTCGATCTCTGTACGAGAAATACTTTGTTCTCACAAATTCTAGATCGGAAGCAGTTGAGTTTTGAGCTCGTGGAATGGCGCTTAAGGATAAACTCATAAACATTAAGTGTGAGAATGGAGACAGTATGCCCTAGTATCTCACGAAGTTCACCCAATGCCGGGATGAGCTAGGAAGTGTGGGGGTAACTGTTGAGGATGAGGATATGGTGAGTCTAGCTCTCCTTGGCCTTCCTAAGAGTTGGCATAGCTACCAAGAATCGGTGAATGGAAGGGAGAAATTGCCAAGATGGGAGAGACTTTGGTCGGATCTTGTGCAAGAGGAGATTAGACGGCACACCAGAGACAATTCTTCATCTATGCATGATAAGGAGAACTGTGCCTTAGCGAGTAAGGCGAAGAAGGGAAAGGAGAAGGTTTCTCTTTCCAAATCCAGTTCTTCCAATGATGGGAAGAAGGTTTGTTACACTGAATTTTGTCACCCTGACTATCTGCAGTATGTGGCCTCATCAATAGCCACATTGTCCTCTTTGTCAAGCCCCATACCTCTGCTCTTCATGTCAAAACCTCAAAGAGAGAGAAAGTCATTTAAAAACATGTTTATCTCTGGGTTTCACACTCTTTGCATCCATGGTTTCATCCATGATGGGAAGTGGTTGGTTTCTTGATAGTGGAGCTTCTTTCCACATGACCGGTGACAAAAATTTGTTCAGTACTTTAGAGGAGAAAGATCTCTAGATACACATAGGGATGGGTAATGATGAGAAGTATAGTGTCTCAAGTGTAGGCACTGTTATTTTTCAGAGGGAGCATGGAGCTCGCCTTACCTTGACCGATGTCAAGTATTTACCAGGACTGAAGAGAAACTTGGTGTCGATCGCGATGCTGGAAGATAGAGGCTATGATGTAGTCTTCAGAGAGGGAAAGGTTTTCCTTAGACACATCATCACTAAACAGGTGAGGTAGATTGGTTCACGGGTCAAGAACCTGTATGCTCTTGAGGTTCAAGATGCACGCAAAGCCTTGAGCAGCAAGACAACTGATGGAGACTTGGTGGTTGAGAGGGAGGGTATATTACCTCTCAACATGTAGAGCCAGAAGAAGTCTCAGACAATTGTGGAGGAGCCATGATTGGTGCGGTAGCTTCAGGAGGTTGTGGAGCAGCCACAACAGGGGAAGCTGAGTGGAGATCAAGTAGAGACATCTACTCATGCAGAGACCTCCAGTAGGGCGAAACTTCGAGCCAGGTGTGCTGAGGGATCACATGCAGCCATACCTCCAGGTAGGAGTTGGGGCGATATAGAGTGATCGTCCCAAGGAGGAGGGGTAGGATCCTTGAGGTACCCAACTTCTTGGATGAGACCTTGCTACGGGAGCCCCGATGTAGAGTAGCAGGAACTGACTGATTGGGTAGAGACAGATGCGGATGGAGTGGCGGAGAGAGCGACAGTGCAAGGAGTCCCAAGACAGCGCATAGCATGCAAGCTGCATCAATGCAAGAGGCACAAGTGTTTTGCACAGTACTAGGTGGCACAGAGTGGTGTGCAATGGTGCGAGATGCATGAAGATGTTGCAGTAGCGCAGATGTCAGAGAGGGAGCACTTGTCGGCAGCAGGTAGAGATTTAGCATTAGAGTATCCTTTTCTTATCCTTTTTCAATTATACTTTTTCAAATTAATATCCTTTTGCAAATTTGTGTGGTAGGGACTAAAATACCATGCAACACTTTTTTATATTGAGTTCTACACATTTTTAACAATAAAAATATAAGTGGGTTACAGGCTGGAGACAAAAACACAAGCTACTTCCATAAGCAAGTTGAAGCACGCAAGCACTTCAAAACAGTAAATGAAATTCACTATCAAAACATTGTGGTTAAAGATTCTGACGGCATAAAGCGAGAAACCCACTCCTTCTTCAAAGATCTATATTCTGCCCCGGAAGACCCTCCTATCAATCCTCACGCATATCCGATTGAACTTATTCCTCACTATGTTCAAAATTCCGACAATATCAAGATGATTACTCCGATTAGTATGAATGAGATAAAAAATGCTTGTAGAATTAAGACTTCTGTGATTCATCATAGTTATACGAAGAGCTTCGGCGTAAATCACATGAAAGAGACCTTTGTCGACGTGTTTCGAACCAACTAGTGTGGTTCATCGTCAGGACAAGTTGAAGATCAGATCCAGCTTAGCACGTTTAAATAGTGTATGCAGAGACTCCAATGGCTATATTGCCAACGACTAATTTTGACCTAATGACCCAAGTCAGACCAATAATATTCCCGTTATATTTTTATTTATTTTTATTCTAGAAAATAGTTAAATTCGGTAATTTGTGTAATAAAGTATTCATTTGTTATGTATATAAATTCCAAAAGCCTAACTAATTTATATTAAAATAATATCCTTGGTATATTTAATAATAATTATTTATTTATTTATTTATTATTCTTATTATTATTATATTATTATTATATATATAATTAAAAATAATATATATATATAAATTCCAAAAGCCTAACTAATTTATATTAAAATAGTATCCTTGGTATATTTAATAATAATATTTTTTATTCTAATTTATCATTTATACCTAATGGCCCAATTAATATATTTTATAATCAATTCAAGAATTTATATTTATTTATATTAAAATAATAACCTTAGTGTAGTATATCGTATATTCATTTAATAATAATAGTATATAATTTAACAATTTATACCTAATGGCCCAATTAATATATTTTATAATTAAT
>APFE030300120.1:0-10176 GCA_000404065.3 Pinus taeda
CATCTACAAAAAAGGGAAGCAAAATGTTGTGGCAAATGCACTCTCAAGAAAGGATGAGGATGTGGAAGAATTGTTGTGTGCCATTTCTATTATCCAACCAGATTGGATGAACAAAGCAAGGGAGGAATCGAAGAATGATGAAGAAGTGTGGGCACTCATTCAAAAGTTACAACAAGATCCTAGTATATCTGATACATTTAGCTGGAAAAATGATTCGTTATGGTACAAAGATCACTTATACCTATGTAAGAATTCCCAACTCAAACAAAAGATTCTTATGGAATTGCACACTTCTCCCTTATGAGGGCACTTAGGATTTTTAAAAACTTACCACAGGGTTAAGAAGGATTTTTTTTGGGATGGCCTTAAATGAGATATTCAAAAGTTTGTGGCGGAATGTTTGGTTTGCCAACAAAATAAAGTTGAAACAATTAAGACCCCAGGTCTATTACAAGCTTTATCCATTCCAAGCCAACGTTGGGAGGAGGTTTCAATGGATTTTCTCACAGGTTTACCCAAGTCCGAGGGAAAGAGTGTCATCATGGTGGTAGTTGACAGGCTTACCAAGCATGCACACTTTTGTGCATTATCACGTCCATTTAAAGCCAATATAGTTTCTATTGCATTTATGCAAACAGTTCAAGAGCTACGTGGAAACCCAAAGATTATTGTAAGTGAGAGAGGTCCCATTTTCACTGGATTTTTGGATAGAATTATTTTCTTGTCTCGGTACTCAGTTAGCTCATAGCTCATCTTATCATCCTTAATCTGATGGGCAAACTGAGATAGTAAACACATGTTTGGAAGGATATCTTTGTTGCTTTGTATTTGATAAACAAACACAATGGGTCAAATGGTTGCCTCTGGTTGAATGGTGGTATAACACTTCCTTCCATACTGCAACAAAAATGGTCCCATTTATGGCACTTTATGGATATCATCCACCATCCATCACATCATATTTAAGAGAAAACTAAAAGGTTCAAGCAGTGAAACATCACATCGAGCATCAACAACAAGTTCTCCAACTCTTAAAGGATAACCTCACGTTGGCGGAGAATAGAACAAAACAACAGGCAGATCAACATCGCAACGAAAGAAGTTTTGATGTAGGTGACTGGGTATTCCTACGGCTACAACCATATAAACAAATGTCCCTCAAGCAATCTAAGAAGGATAATAAATTATCACCAAAGTATTATGGTTCGTACAAGGTGTTGCAAAAAGATTGGTCTATGGCATAACAAATTGGAATCTTTCGCTCAGCTTCCCAAAGTGCACCCAATTTTTCCATGTTTCAATGTTAAACGAAGGGGTTATAGTGATGAAGCTCCCAGTTTCAAACAATAAATCCATAACTTGATGAGGAAGAAAAATCATATTGGAACCGGAAGCAGTCACCAGAAACAAGACCTCCGACAGCGGACGAAATCCGATATTTTCGGAAGTATCTCATCAAGTGGAAGACTTTATCCACTGAAGATTTCACATGGGAGGATGAGAATTTTGTACTGAAGCATCCAAAACTACTCAAGCGTTGAGGACAACGCTTTTCGGAAGGAGAGGGGCATGTTAGGCCCCTATAATACTAGTGATTCCCCCACTGCTATTGTCATTGTATCCCTTATTGTTATTATTGTGCCCCTATTGTCCCCATATTGTTATTAGTATGCCCCATATAAACCCACTATTGTTATTTGTGTGCCCTTATGTTATTAATGTTATGTTGGCTTGATTATATTATGATCCTTTAGACTCCTATATATAGAAGGGAGGTTTAGTCATGTGTATCATCCAAGAATTGTTCATTTATGTAACGTAAATGAGGTTTCCCCCTCGAAGACGCTGAATTCTAAGGCGATGATCTATCTTTTCTATCTCTTTGTGAGCTGGTTTCCTAACATAGAGGGACCTGCATCTTTCTTTGGCAGATGGACCTGAATTTCTATCCTTTTTGAAGTTTTATAGGGACCTAAAATCTTACTTCAGCATAATCTTTAGCAGTGGGACCTGAAAGCATTAATTTCACAAATTTACAACATCAACAAAAGGATATTTTAAGTGAAGACTTTGAAGACTTGCCTACAGTGAAAACTCAATAGTAAATAATCAAGAGACATTATTCTAAGACCTGGAGAAACTTCTCCAACCAGATCAACTACAAATGAAGAAGCACAACAAAGCCTGAAAAATGGAGTAATTGAAAGTGTGTAAGAAAATTTCTTTTTAATGTTTTTAATTTTGCAAATTATTTATTTAAAGTAATGATATAGTACCTATTCCTTTCCTTACCTCAACCATGATTTTCATAGATCATCATTCCACATATAAGTTCATTCATTCCATCACTCCATTTTCCCATCCCTGAGCATAAAAAATGAATACTCAACTCTTTCGACACAAAGAGCAATAAGGGAAATATTTGTTAATTTGATCACAATGTCAAGAGCTCTATTTTTAGTTGCTCAAGGGAAGTAAAAATATTGCACAAAGAATAATGATTTATTCTCTTAAATTCAGTTCAAGGATAGGTGCAATAAGGAATATTATGGCACAAAATTATGAAGGAATTCTTACCAAAACAGGGCATTAAAAGAGAGAAAATTTCTGTCTACAGACAGGGGTTCATAGCAAACCAGTTCAAGCAAGAAATAGTAATTTGTATGTTGAAAAGTTCATTTGTCAACATACACGATCATAGAAATGGGTAATGAATATCTATGAAATATTTTTTGGGTTGCATCATAAAGTTTGAAGTCAAGGTTAATAAGGCAAAAAGAAGATGAGCAAAGGGTGAAAAGGGTATATTAACCTCAAAATTTTATACGAGTAGCATCAGTGACTTCATAAATTTTGATGTGAGGTCATATTCTATAATCAAAGAGTTATGTGGTTTTCTTTTCACTCATCACAATTATAAGTGAACATTTACATTACATTCATTTTTCAGCCCGATGGTTTTTACTTACCCACTCATAAGCCATTTACATAGCACTCATAACCCACTTGTTATTTTTCAAATTGATCAACGTACCTTAAGTCTATTTTGCCTCCATATGTTTATCATACACTCAACGCTATTGAATGAGCTTTGCATGCTGAAAATCAAACTTCCGATGCTAACAATCTCATGAGAATTGATTTTGAATGTGTTCATTCCCTGAGATTCAAACTTATGTTGCATAGAACCGCCAATTTACAGCCCTACATCATTTCTCCATGATTTTCTCACTCCAAACTCACCTAGAATCCAATTATGTTAGCTGCTTGGCATAAAACAAAATTTAAAAAGCAATTTATTTGTTGACAAATGAAATTGCCAACATATAAAGCCACATGTTTTGTGTGAAGGAACAAAGTGCCAGAAATAAAAGGGACATGCAAATTTTATGGAATTGGGCAGATCAAATCAATTTGAAGTCAAACAGGAGTCTCTTCAGGAAGGTAAGCAAAATATTCTTCTTTAGTGAATTCACATTTGGAATGTAAAGACATAATTTTTCAGAATTTTGTGTTCTTAATTAAGATTAAAAAAAAGGGTGAAAATTCCAATTTCTTGCAAACATAAGTGACATAACTAAAGGATAGACATAATTTGTTTTGAAGTGAATCCATTTTCATCATGGTTTTTAGGGTTAAACCAAAAAAATTTGACCTTACTTCAATCCACAGAGTCGACTTAGAAATTATTGAGAAACATAACTAGATATCATTCTTTGAGAAGTTTTATGGGCATAATGAAAAACTTAGTATGGAATTTACTTGCTCTTTTGATGGTGAAAGGGACACTAGGTAGCCTCACCATAAGGTTATCATAGGACATTATTGCACAGATGACTGGATTGCCTCAACAAGGAGAGAGATATTTCAAAAAAAAACAATTCAAAGACAAGCCTTGGGCACCATTTATATGCAAATCTAGGGTAGCATCCGTAAACTAGAAGAAAGGGATTCCAAGGAGATGGTTGATTCATCCTTGGGATGAAATGCCTTATATTACCCAAAAATTCATGACTTATGAAGGGATATTTAACATTATATACTTATATCACATCAAATTGTTGCAACATTTGAAAGATGATTGTAAAATCAACATGCCCTACTACCTGCTACAAAGCCTCTCAAAAATGGCTAAAGGAGTTCACAATCCAGAAACAAATATGGAGAAAATATTATATCACCAAGGTTTAATCAAAATGATAGTGAAATATGAATTGCAAAAGCAAAATCTCCTATGGCAGTGATTTTTAATTGACAACGATTTTGAAACCAGGAAAGAAGAACATGAAGAGGATCATCTTATTCTATTGGATAACGAAGAAGATGAGTAGGTTCAAATCATCATGACTCATGAGGTGACAAGCTCAAAATAACCCATGGGAACAAGAAGAATGATAAGGAATATGGTCAAAGAGAAAGAGTAATTTCAAAGAAGAGAAAATATTTTCTTTACTTATGTAAGAAAATCCAGAAAGAGCCAACATGTCCAAAAATCACAATCAAAAGAAAAAGATGGTGAAGCCCAGATGATACAATATGAGTATATCAAAACACTAGAGTGAGAAAGGAATGCCAAACAACCAACAACTGAAGAAGTTAAGATACTTGCTGATGAGAGGGCAATTGAAAGTCAATCCCCAAAAGCAGCTGAGCTAATGGAGAAAGTGGTTGATGAATCAATATAAGGACTTGATAAGAAAGACAAGAGAATCAAGAAGATGAAGAGAAAAGTTAAAGGAGTGAAGGTTCTTGAAAGATATTTGAAAATAGGAAATGAAATTTTGAGGACTTGAAGCCACCAAATTCATAAGGAAAATGAAAAACTTAAAAAGACAAATAAAACATTGGAACTGGAAAGTGTTATACTTACAAACCAGGCATACAAGTGGTATAAAAAAGTAAGAGAAAGAAGACACAAATATAAGGGATTGAGGATGAAATTAATGGCACAGGAGGGACAAATCAAAGAGTCAACTCAATCTGAAGTCGACAAACAGGTTGCAGAAGAGATAAGGAAAGAAGTTTTTATTGCATGAGGACATGCAATATCATCAGCTCGGGAGAGATGTTTATACTATTTTTTTATGTTTCTTTTTAACTCCATAACCTATATTTTTCGCACATTTTTCCTTCATATCTTTAATATTTCCTCCGTGTTTTCATCAAATTGATCATTTTAGGTACATTTATCATTTACTTTTTATGATTTGAAATTTTGCAAAATTTGACATTAAAATTGTGTTTTTAGCAGAAATTAGAGGATGTTGTAACTTCTTGTAATAACTCCAAGGTTTGCATGTGTGTCAGACAATTGGGTGAATTTCGAGACATGTGGTATGTTCCTCAATGTCCAAGGATGGATGAATATCTATCAGTTCCCAGAAAAGAGCTTCACATGTGCCTGATCAACACTAGTCAAACCTGACCACTTGTGCAGAAAAATACCCTATTTTTAGCCAAAAATTAAGACATATTTGGATTTCGACGGATTTATTCATATTTTGTGGATCTAGTGATTGAATTTAACCTTATTATCATATTTAGTGGATCTTAGAAACTAATTAGAGTACTTTTAGCATTTTGGTCACAAAGCTTATTGTATAAATACTCAAGACTTGAATAGAAACATAATGTTATTATGTTCAAGAATTCTATTTGAGTGAAGTTAATATATCTGGAGTTGTTGGACACTTGAATTATGATGTGTTGAATGTGTTGATGCTATTATTCAATCTTTTCTAATTGGTTTTACATCCAAGTGTGAAAGCAAAGTGTAGATGGCCCCCATTGCCAAGTTTGCGCACTTTAGCTTTTAAAAGTGTTTGGTATGCTTTCAGATTTGTTGTAGTTTCTTTCTTTCTTTTTCATCAGATTAACAAGATTTAACTGTTTCTAAAATCTGATAATCCATTGTGCATAGATCTCTTGTAAAAGAGCTTGATGTGTCCTTACTTGCAACAGTAAAAGATTGTCAATTTTTCATTTTGCACGATTCATTTTTATGCTATTTCAATATTGCATTGTTTAGAAAACTTGATGATCTGAGTGTTGTTATGTTTTTGAAACATTATGAATGTATCTCCTATAAGGGAGCTTTATTTTTACTTACAACATCTAAAGTCATTAAGATATGTTATATGCAAAGTGTGTTTAAATTTATGCAATTTAGGTTACTTTAATTAGTCTCTGATATGAAATCCATATATTTTGGTATGCTTCTAAGTCTTATGATTTCGGATTGAGATTTAAATTCACACTTTGATCTACACCTCTAAAGTAGACACACAAAGATATACAAAGTTTAAATATAGTGCTTGGGCCATGATTAAAGCCTTGGATGAATGTGTCAATAACTTTTAAATTTAGCATATATGCCAAATAAAATAAAACGCTAAGGAAATTATGAATGGAGCTAGTGGAAGAATTTAGCAGAACATACAGTTAAGTGAAAAAATTAGCAATTAAGCCAAACGCGGAGATTCAACAGAAATAAAAGACCTCTGTTAAAACTTGTAACATACCGAAGTTGAAGAAAAATGTTAGCCTCACTTTCTTAAAAATCAATAATAAATCCAATTATTAAATTAAATAAATAAAATCATGAAAATTCCTCAAACTAAGGAGTCTAGTTTGGATTAGTGTGTAAGTTGAGAAATTGTCTCAACCAAATGAGTCTAAGATAAACGCACTATCTTAAGACCACTTACTCATGTATTTAAATGTATTATTAAATTATTTGAATAATGAGAATTACATGAGTACGAGAGACCACAAGATGATGGCTCTCTGCCTTTTCCAACAGTTTATTTTTTGTGTGTTAATTTGTTGTGCATATGTTTATATGGCTTTGTGATTCTTCTTCATGTGGTATCAAAGCCAATTATAAAAGTTCAGATCAATTTGTCAATTTACATACGTTCGCAATGGGCAGGGAAGATATGTGGTGTGGGTAATCACAGATCTGTACACCATTATGATCTGCCACGCTGGAATGTGCGATGGGTTGTTAGAAAGGAGAAAGCATTTGCCTCATCATACGAGGACAACATCCACATGGTGAAATATCATTTGGGTTCTCGACCAAATCTCTTACCAGGGGAGTGTTGAGGCCTGAGCGTTCTGGAGTGGATGCCTGCATCTACAAGAGGTTCAGCGGGTTTGTGAATGGAAATCCAGTTACATGGATAGAGAAATTGGATTATGAGTTGTTGGATATTTTGATCCAGTGCAGTTTGAGAGCGTTTTTCGCATCTTTGTCTGTGGAAAGTGAGAGGAGTCTACCAGATCTGTCAATGTCACATGTTTTTCTTCAGCACCTGGAGGTGTTGCTATTTTTATGTGGGAATTAGTAGACATAGCTACTAGCTTTTACAGTTGACCCTCTACCATTATTGTGATATCAAATCATCGAAACTTCTTTAAAATAACTTCGCGGGGAAGGTGAAGCCCTTATCGCTTGAGTGAAGGCCTACATACATAAATGTTTGTTTCTCAAAATCGATATCATTCCACAGAGGATCAGATGTTCGCTTTAAATTTTGGGTGAAGTTTCAGTGTATTTGCAGTGTGTACGACACAGTAAACATGGCACCTCCATGTGGGAACGTTGGATTCTCTGTTGGCTTTCAGTGACGATCTGAGCAAAGGAAATTCAAAGGATGTTTTGAAAGCATTAAAATCAACTAAGACAATATTTGTCAATGTTGTAATGGGATTCATGCCAAACTTTTGGCATGGTACTAGTAGATTGTGCCATTACTTCTAGATGTTGATCTGAAGGACAAGATCGTTGTGTTACGAGTGGATCACAATGTGGTTAAAAAAGGTGAAATACTCAACCAATACAGAATCGATGTCACATTACCAACCCTCTATAACATAACTGAGCAAGGAGGAAGGCCCATTTTGGTGACTCACGTTGGACGCCCATATGACAAAAAGACCAAGACAATCACTATACGTAAAAAGATGAATTAGTGGATGCAGTAGTAGCTAACGTACAACGCAAGCTCTGCATCAAATTTGTGGTACCCAAATTCAATTACGATGAGAAGGATGGAATTCTGGACATCAATACTTCTATCAACTGGCTCATCAGTGATCTCAGGAAGATAAATATTGGAGGCATCTATCTTCCCAACACGCGTTGGTTTGCTGGAGAAGAAGATAAAGGAGAAAAGCTGGACCGCTTCATCATCCAACTTGCTGGGTTAGCATATGTGTTTGTGAATGATGCATTTGGGTCATGGCAGCCTCATGGATTGACTTACCATATAACAAAATATTTTCCATCATATGCAGGACTTTGCATGCGGGATGAACTTTACAATGATAAGCTCTTTGCTATGAAATGCTTATGATCTTGACAAGGGTTTCGGAGGATCTTGGCGAGGGTTTTGAAGGAACGAGAAAGGATTTTAGAATTGAATACTTCTCTTATGCTTGAATATCCTTCATTAATATTTACTTTAAATAAATGTATGACACTCACTTAGTGTGGTTGTTTTCAAGATTTAGGTAGGTTTTTCATAAGAAAGTGGGAGACAAAAGAGTGGTGTAATGTAAAGTGGGGATTTTTACATTCGAAATCACATATGTGGAATAATGAAACTTTTGTACTGGAGGGGTAAGGCAAATTTGTTTTTGTATTTGGAGAGATAAGTGAATATTTTTATTTCTAGAAGGTTGAGTCAGTCTTTGAAGACAATTTGATGCCAAGGAGTTCTCAGTCTCTACTTGAAACGCCTCACTGAAGACATTGTCATGATGATGTATATTGAAGGTTAATAGAAACATCTCTTTTTGTGGTGATCGTGTCCTAGATCCGCCCGAAATTGAATAAGGGGATCATAGGTACACTCTGTGTCATGAATGTGCTTGTATGATTTGAGTCAAATTTGTAAAAAACTCTCTTTATTATGCTTAAACAAAACAACTACATGCACATAAGAAAGTTTACATATACAAGTCATCAATCAAGCTCCTGAAATCAAAGCTTCCATAATCAATTAAGTTCATAAGAACAAAGCGTCACATCATCAACTTGATAAAAGTAATATTCTGCAACAACATTTCACAACAGCTAATTCACGCCATCAAGTTAAGGACGCTACAAAATCAAGCATTTCAAGCCAAGATGACATCAACATCATCAACACTTTTTGTATCACTTGCATATAAACATTTTTTAACTGAATTGTACGGGTGCATTCTCGGTTGTAACCGACATCCTAATTTGACTTGTTAAGGTGAATACATTAAGTCAAGTAAGTCTTCAACTGAGTCATTAAGATTGAACTTGTCATTTGTCTCTTGGGTGCATTTTCGACAATGTTCGACACTCTTTCTTTTTTAAAATCAACACATTCAGTGAAGTACATTCAAGAAAGCACGAAGTGTCAGTAATCAATCAAGTAAGTGCAAGCAAAGCAAGCGAGTGTGTCATTCAAACAAGCGAGCTTGTCAATCAAACAACCAAGCAAGCGAGCATGCCAAAATCAAGTGTGAAAGTTCAAAGCGCGACATCTACAAAAAACGAGCCAATGTGAAGTTAATTGAAGCATTCACAAAGTGTCAGTGAAGCATTCAAGCAAATCGATCGTCATCAAGCGAGCGTGACATCAAGAGTTCAAACAACCAAGTCATAAAACTTTGACAAGTATTTAAAGCATCAGCAATCAGCAACAGTACAAGCGAGCCTGAATTCAAAGTGAGCAAGCTAACATGGCGACACACATTCAATTGTCCCAAATTTTTAACAATTTAATGTTATCATCAACTGGTGACGTGGTGAACATCAACAAAAAAACTCTTGTTGACATTCAAGTGCATGTTCAACATGCACATGAAACAATTGAGTTCCTTCAAATGGAGTCGCAACTGTAGATAAATGAGTTGCAAGGGAAGCATGTTGCTTCCAAGTCTTTGACCAGTCTAGAGACAGCTGATCATTTGACTTCCTTCATCCAACCAGCTTCAAGTGTTGAAGTTGTTCTAGTTCAAATTTCTTCCAAACCCATCCTTAAGCCATGGGAAGAAATTCAAAGTAATCGCAATCGACGTGGCTTAGGATATGTCAAAGATAATGACAACTTACATATCCTTGATTATTCAAAGCCCATTCAGTTCGTCAGTGCCGGATTACTTGAACAAATCACTGCAGCAAGTTCTCAGCCA
>APFE030300127.1:6596-72547 GCA_000404065.3 Pinus taeda
TCTAAGTTTACAACCAATGCGCGGATTTCGAGGTTAATCGCCTCGGCTAATAATTCAATTACAGCACTATATTTAGCCACATTGTTCGTTGTATAACCCAGACACACTCCTTGAATATCTACTAACTCACCATGAGGATCGTAGATCACCCATGCCGCAGATGACAGATTGCGAGTACTGCGGGAAGCACCATCAGCGAAACCAACGTAAGGTGATCCAAACATCTTTTCAAGAAGCAAAAGACACAATAAGCGGCAATCACGCCGACACACTGAGATAAAAATTAAATAAACACGCACACACACAAAACACCCTTAAAAAGCATATGCATGTACAAAATAAAAAGCTTGCATGATACTTGATTCAAGTCAAGCCCTTTTCAGGGCTTTGCCTTATCGCACGGTTGCATATCTGGCCTAGATAATGTAGGCATCGCTCGGCCTGATGTATAAAATGATCAACAGCACCGATGATCTGCCCATGCCCCCCGGCTGAGCGAGGTTTACAAGCTAGAGGATCGGTGCCCCCGTTGGCGGAGGGACCGAGGGTTGCAACAGAGTGCAATGAAGGATCAGAGCGAGCCGAGACCAAAGCAAGTGAAGCAAGGCTCGGAGGTGGGAGGGAGAAGACACCCGTAAGGGTAGGGTCTTTGAAAATCCTAGCTCCCACACTCTCAAAAGGAAAGACGGTATGTTCAATGAACGGTACATTCCCCTCAGAAGAGGAAGCGAAGAAAGAAAGCTGGTCAACCGTGACAATTTTCCCCAGATGAGGGAAACGAATGACACGGAAGAGGGATGAAGCCACGACGTGCATGGCATACATCCAGCTCCAGCCTAGAAGGAGGTTATATGTGAGATTTGCATCAACAACCTCAACTTCTACTTCCACAGTCTTCCCTTCTAAGGTGATTGGTAATCGTTGAAGAATACCATAAGGACGGGATTCTCTCCCATCGAATGCTTCCAAGGTCGTTGGAGACTGGCTAAGAGTCGGGGACCCGATCGCTTTCCAACAAGCAATAGACATAATGCAGGTTGATTCACCTTCATCAATGACTGTACGATGGATCGTTTTGGAATCGATGATGACTTGAATGAGAAACGCAATCTGATGAGGCAGTCGAGGAACATGGCTCTCGAGGTCGAAGGTAATCAAATCCGACTCCGCTGGGTCGATGCCACCAATGGCCGATAGCAAGGACTTCCTCTGGGGGGGCAACTCTGAAGAACCTCTAAGGCGGACATAGCTGACGGAGCCTGCACTAAGTCCTCTACGATGCTATAGTGCTGTGCAGCACGAGCATTCGGATTATAAGAAGATCTTCTGAGTACCCCTTTGGGAGGGGGTCGGATTTTCGTCTCAGTACTTGGTCTCTCGATATGGAGGGGACCAGAGCTGGACGAAGGAGCACTTGAGGGAACCTCTGACTCCTTCTAGGCGGACGACGGATACTCCTTCGCTCGAGTCGTTATATGAACGGGAATAGATCCAGCCATGAAGACCTGGGAACCAAAGGGAGAGGAAGAGGGATCAGCCACCATTTGAGTTTGCTGAGAGGGAAAGGGTTCTTTAAGAACTGCAGGGACCCCAGGAGCACCCTTCAACAAACGACTAACTTTAGACCGCCTGGGGCAGTCCTTAGTATAGTGATCCTCCTCACAAATGAGGCAAGGATACTTGGGTTTGCGCTTAGCTCCTTCCTCGGCTGGAGGTTTAGAGGATTCCTGTTTAGGTTGCTCAGACTTATTTTTCCCTTTTCCCTTTTCCTTTTTCTTTCCTTTCGAGGCCTTGCCCGTCGTGGTGGACTGGATGGCGTTGACCTCGGAAGTGTTACCAGAATTTAAACCACCCTGAGAAGTGTTTTCGTTAGATGCACTTGACTTTTGCTTCCCAGGGTTCGACGTTGATTTTTTAGAGGTGGGGTTCACAAAGCTAATGACTCCATCGACAGATGGCTTGGGCAGAGCCTTGGATGTACCGGGCCTTGGGGCGTCTGGAAAATACTCATACAAGGTACCAGACTGAGAGTAAACTAAGTCCAGGTACTGAGCGCGCGCGATTGCTGGCTCTTCAGTTACACAGGGCTCCCATAGCAATGTCCCGTGCAATCTTAGGGACAAAGGAAGTCGTGAACCAGTCAGTGAGGAGTTGATCAGGAATCCAAAACTTGATCAACCTGTGATGCCTTCTCCATTCATGTATATGATCAGAGATATGCGTAGCCGTATCCTGCTTAAGAGACGTAAGGAGGTGAGTCCCTGTCTCGTACCGAATGGGTAACTGAAAGTGAGTAAGGAATGCCATGGCCAACGAATTGAAATCTTGAAATGACGCGCGGGTCAATTCAATATACCATTTAGCAGCCGAACCAGTGAGAGTCCTCTGAAAGAGGTGAAGCCAAATCGAGTCATCGAGCCATGAATTGGACGAACACCATAAGTGATACATCATCACATGAGCTTGAGGGTCCTCTCCGGCTTTTCCGTCGAATTTGGGACAGTCACTAGGTATCTTAGTTGGAACTGGTGGCCATTGTGGATTATGTAAAATGGGATCATTTATTAACTTCGACACATCGGGCAATTCCAACGTCGCTAAGAATGGTAGCTGCGGGTTAAAGGAAATTTGTCCCAGATATGAGGTAGAGCCAGAATTCCACCCAGTTCCTGGTTGCCCCCACTGGCCTTGTCCCGATGGACCGGGTCCAAAAGAGCCTTGTCCGGAAGGATTTTGTCCATAAGGGTTGTTTCTAGAACCAGGTTGTTGATACTGGTTCTGCCCCCCAGCGCCCCATTGGTTACCATACTGGCCAGCAGGTTGTTGATAATTTTGATAAGGGTTACCCTGCGGCTGCTGGTAATTTTGATACGGGGTATATTGATTTTTCTCCTGGGGTTGCTGGTATCCATACTGAGCCTGGGAACGAGGCGGAATTTGATGACTAGATTGGGATTGATACCCACCTGAATACAGGGGTTGGGATTGATACCCACCTGAATAAGGAGGCTGGGATTGATACCCGCCTGAATAAGGAGGCTGAGATTGATACCCACCTGAATACGGAGGCTGGGATTGATACCCACCTCAATAAGGATGCTGGGATTGATACCCACCCGAATGAGGAGGTCGGGATTGGTACCCGCCTGCATGCTGGGCCATCTGGCCGGAAGGTTGTCCTGGTCAGATCTGAGACGGCCCTGTTCGCCTAGAAGGTCGAGCTTGCTGAGCGAGGGGTTGCCCTTGCGCAACCGAGGATTTTCCTTGTAGACAAGATGGTTGCTGAGCGGTAGGCTGGCTTTGCTGTGCGTAAGGCTGGCCCCCTTGCCCAGAAGGGTTGCCTTGCTGGTTTCCGGGTTGACCTTGCTGACTGTAAGGTTGTCCCTGGTTCCCATAAGGTTGCCCCGAAGGATAGCCCTGTTGGGTCCCGGGTTGTCCTTGTTGAGCATTGGGTTGTCTCGGGTTTCCAGAAGGTTGCCCAAGATATGTGAAAGATGGACCACTAGAGGCTAAAGGTTGTCCCTGATAGGGTTGTCCTTGCGGGCCTCCTTGTTGACCTGGGTAATTCTGGCCATAATACTGCTGCCCATGATTAGGCTGCGAGTAAGGCTGTTGACCCTGGTAGGGTGGTCCTTGAGATTGCTGTCCTTGACCCTGATGGTATTGGCCGCCACCATATCTGGTGGCACCCCAAGCCACGCTCAATGGAACGGAAGCCTCAACATAAGGCTCTTCAGGCAAGGGCGTATACAAATAATGATTCTCAGGATCATAATAGGGGCCTTGCCCACTTGGGTTCTGGACATTATGCAAGTACTGAGAATATGCCTCCTCTGCCGTCATATGATCGGAAGAAGGAGGGGCACCACTTGCGAGGTGCACAACTCTAGCAGTACGTGTCGATTGACCACTTTGTGCTAGACCTCGAGATGGGCCTGCAACAGAAGTGACAGCAGATGACGCTGTAACGGCACTAACAACTGGAGTTGATGACGCGACACAGATGGTCGGATTGGTTGGGACTGCTGTAACAACAGTATGGTGAACTTGGGAAACAAACGGTCCTGTGATAGGGACGATGTTTTGATCCCACAGAGAAGAGGAAGCCGCGGAGTTCATAGCATCCCTCAAAGATCTATAGCGCGCCGGCACCGTGACACCGAGAGGTGTAACGGTGTAGGGCGTAGAGATGATTGGGGATGTAGCCGAAATGGGAGTATCAATACTCGACATAACGGGCGTCCCACTCGACACAGGAGATGTATCCTCCATATCGGAAGAAGCCATCGGAGACGCAACACCAACAGGAGTGGTGGGAAAGTCCTCTTCAGAGGGTTTCCAAACAGGGTTCAAAACAAGTCATAAAGCTCGTCCTCTGGAGCTCGAAGAGTTCAACGGTTGGATGCTCGGAACAAATGGGAAGAGTGTCACAAACCGGCGTCTCAGGGGCAACATAAGATGGGAACCTTTGGTCACTTGGACAGGAGACGGAGTCAATGGATCCGCCAGGATGATCAAAACAAAGACCCTAAGCAAACTAACGATAAGAGACCCTACTCAAAACAAACGCAACAAGATCTACCAAGGTAAATGTTATCGTGGCCGAATAAAATTTTATGACATTAGGACACAACTTGACCTTTTCATGTTTTAAGAGTCAAGAAAAGGACAAAAGGTGACTCTAGTCGCCTTCGAATGTTTTAAGAGCCCGAAGTGACAAATGCTCTATAGAGCCTTTTCTTTTACCGAGTCCGAAAAGGATAAAAAAGTGACTGCTCTGGAGAAACTAGGCAAGGGGTTTAGCAGACAATCTGTAAAACTGCTTATACACCTTGGCAATCGTATGAAAACCAAGGACTTTCCGTACTGCAGTCAATCTTCCCGAATGCTGTGTTTGGTGCGTTACGGTTTTTAAGGCGGCAGACACGGCTTCCTATGGATCAAGGATGCAAACCTAGTGGAGTCTCCCCATATATATGCGACGGTACGTGGGAGCCCAAGTCCATACTAGACCACAATCAAACCACACCAGGAGGAATCACCCAACCTTAATGTGAGAAAAAAGGTGACTAGGTTTAACGACGCCGGAGCACGTCTCTAGCCTAGACCTCTAGAATGTTTGCATTATGTTCCAATGCGTTTTTAAGTTAATTCGGTTTATTTTATGGTTGATCTTTAGTTAAGTTTTAGTTTAGGGCCCTACCGTATGTGATCTTCCAAAACTTCTTAGATGCAAGCTACATGCGAAAGAAAGCCATTTCATTCGATGAATACTAACTACGAGAAGGTTGAGAGTTTCAATCAAACAAAATGAGCACAATCAAACAAACACCCTAATCCAGCTAATGGCAAATAAACAAAACTTTTTGTTTTCAGTAATGCAAATAACAAAAAGTTCTATTTCATTCACTATTAAATGCAAAGATATTATTTGATTTTCCTTTCTACAAGCATAATGCACTAGAATGAATTTTGAAAGATAACAACACTGAGTAAAGAAGCAAATTCACTCAATGAAGACACAATGAAATCCCAAGACACTAAAACAGTTCTCCAAATCGAAAGGAAAACAAGGCTCCGTACGAGCTATGTGATCTAAGCCCAAACAAAGCTAGAATGAAATCCAAGCAAACAAGAGCAAGTTGTTCGGAAATCACTCAAAAACACTTCAACAATCACTGAAGAAAATGTGAAAAGCAATCACAAGGTTAACCGGATGATCAAAGAACCCAAAACTCCCACGGGAGGCTTGACACACACTGCCACTAGATGCCCTAGGGTTGAGGTGTGAAATCGATGGAAAGAGGCAAACACCCGGAGGACAAAGGTTGCAAACCAGTCAAACAGGGCTTAAACACACTCCAACAACTGAAAAAGAGGTGGAAAAATGCAAATCCAAGCTCAGACAACAAGCAAAACAAGTGGACCAAAAAACTAAACAGCCTGGCGCGACTGTCAGGCTGCAACTCGCGCTAAACAGGGATTGGCGCGGGTTGTCAGTTAGCAACAAGGGCCACTAGCGCGACTGTGAAGGTAAAAAGCACGCTAACAAATTTTGCTAATTTCAAAAGAAAAATACGCAGTCCAGGGCTTGGGTCACAAGCTCAAATCAAGTCAAAAAGCACAGGGGCAGCAAGAAATTCAATTCCAAAGGCTTATCTAAGCAAGCAAATAAAAGAAAACCAAAGAGGCAAGACAAACTCCAAATTGTTTAGTTTGTAAACCAAACCGGAGATCGACTGAAGCGGCTTTGATCTACTTCACTACTGCAAAGCAATAGTGTTTCGAAGGCTATTTGGCCGTGTTTCAGACTCCTTCTAAGTTTACAAAACAAACAACAAGCTAAACTCCCCAGCGGAGTCGCCAAATTGTTGGAGAGGTAAATCCCCTCTAGGGATAGAGGCGATCCTTACTAGCCCAGAACAGGTCTAGCAACAATCGAACAATGTTATCACGGAAGTTCCTAATTGCAAATAAAGATTAGGTGATGAAGACCTACTTGAGATCCAACGCTTTAGTTTGTAGAAGAGATGTCGCCTGCGTTCCTTCGCCTTGGCCGGTCACGATCCTCCACTATCCACGTGAATGGACACCTGCACACAAAGAGAACAACACAAACACAAGCGTGAAATCTAACATATGCAATTATACATCAGTCAGGAAGGATTTAATTCAACATCAACCATTACAAGTACAATGAGAATGGAATCATAATGATAGTCATCTATTATTAATAATTCAACAAAGGAGAATACAACCAGCGTCCTGACATCAAGTCCTCCTTTGGCTGGGTGCTCAGCTACACAAGTCTTGCAAAAGCTTGAAGGGGTGAGGGACAAGCTCTCTCTCTCTTTAGTGAAAAAGTCTCCTTACTTAGGGAAAGCCTTATGGATACAAAGAAGGCTTCTTGCAACTCCAACCTTTTGATGTCTTCCTTTCAGCACAAGTATTGCCATAAGAGTCAAAGCTATTAGAACCAGAACTAGCTTGCTCAAGCCATGGGAACAAGCTTTTATAGAGGAAAAGGAAGAGATAAGGTCAATCCCCCACCATCATGGATTTGGCTTCATCACTTGGAAACTTCTATGGAATGGTCGCAAACAAATTTCCATCCAAGGAGATTCGAAGCCAAACCATCCTCACTCAACTTGGAATCAGTTTGGTGAATGAGGTAGACAGAACCTTCGGAGGTTTGAGTGGTTGAAAAATTTGCCCAAGATGGTTGGCGCGATTGCGACTCTGGGACAGAGCGCCAATGGCGCGCCTTTTCATAAGGATTTTCCCCATTGGCGCGGGCATAACACAGGGCACCAGCGCTAATGCAAAAAGGGCTATTTTTAGGGGCAATGAGCAGGAGATGTCTTAAGGGCATATGAAGCTCATGTTTAGAGGTAAATAAGGCAAGTGTTTTCAAGTCTTGTCACTTCTCACAAGTCCCGGAATGGGTCCTCCAAGATGCGGGAGAGGGGTAACAGGGACGGTGACAAACGGTGACAAATTACTGTGTAACAAGACCTTTCCACAGAAAATCAAATTTTGCATGTTTGCCCTTGTCTTCTCTTCATGAATCCCATCTTAGAACTTTGCTGCCCACCCATAAATCCTCTGCTTTGGCATTCTTATGAAACATCTTTTTGAGTTTTTCTTGCAGTATTTGAGCTCTGTCGAAGACTTGTTCTCTGGTTTGCTGAAGATGAATGGTTTGATTAACTCTTCTCTGCATGTCATTCGGTTCAGCCTAAATTTCTTGCAACAATTTAATAGTAGGAATGCCCAGAGATGAAGGGAACTTCGCTTCCATGCCATATACAAGTTCATAAGGGCTCATCCCAATGGATTTCTTGGTGGAAAGTCTGTCTGCCCATAGAGCATTTGTAAGCTTCCTATGCCAGTTCTTTTTGTTTTCCTCCAACAGTTTCTTTATGATATTAATGAGGCTTTTGTTGGAAGATTCAGCCAAGCCATTACCTTGAGGGTAGTAAGCTGTGGAGTGGCCTAAGGTGATGTGGTATTTATGGAAAAAGTTGATGATTTTTTTGGATTTGAAAGCAGCAGCGTTGTCAATGATAATTTTCTCAGGGCAGCTGAATCTAGAAAGGATATTGCTCTCAAGGAATTGGATAATGGTGGAGTCCTTGGCTTGCCTATAGGGGATGGCTTCAATCCACTTAGTGAAATAATCGGTGGCTGTTAATATCCACTTGTGTTGGCTTGAGGAAGAGGGATGGATTTCTCCAATGAAGTCAAGACCCCATTGTTGAAAAGGTTTCTCGGTTGAAATGGGCTTAAGGGGAAAGGGCAGCAGTTTTCTTTTCCCTTCAAAGATTTGGCATTTGTGGCATGAGGCAGTAAACTTCTTTACATCTGAAAATAAAGAGGGCTAGTAATAACCAGCCCGTAAGATCTTGTCAGCCGTGGATTTCCAATATAAGTGTCCTCCATAGTCCCCTGCATGGAATTCTTTCATGATGTTGTTAGTTTCATTTATAGTTAAACATTTAAGCAGAATACCTTCATGGTTTTTCCAAAATAAAGCACCATCTATGACACAAAAGTTTGATGATTTCATCCTTAAAAATCTTTTCTTGGTTTTGGACAATCCTGGGGGAGCACACAGGTTTAACAATACAAAGCAAATATCAGCATACCAAGGGGATTGCATGAAGGTTTCACTGATCTGTGGAGTCGCCAACTCCAGTTCATCGTCCAGTTGATTAATGTCTAATGCTTGTAAGTTTGTTTCGGACATTAGTTTGGCTAACCCTTGTCCTTTTATGAGCTTAGCGGGCTTTATTTCAATGTCGTATTCAAGGATGATGGCAATCCATTTGCCTCTTTTGCCTTCCAGTCCCTCTTGAGTTAGTATATCCTTTACAACAACATTAGGGACATAGGCAATCACATGGGAGTATAGGATGTAAATTCTGAAATCTTTGATGGCTTTGACCAGGGCATAGGCTTGCTTCTCCATGATCTGAAATTTCAAGGGTGCGTCTCTCAAAGCTCGGCTGAAGAAAGAAATTGGCTTCTCGTTGCCCTGATCATCTTTCTGCAGAAGGACAACAACTATAGTGTGTTCATATGCGAAGGAAAAATGATAAAATCTCTGTCGAATTGAGGACTGGTGAGGACAGGTGTTTGAGTTAGGGTAGTTTTTATACTCTCAAAATCCTGCTTGGCTTCGAGAGACCATTTTACCTTGGCATCCTTTTTCATCATGTTGCTCAATAGCCTTATTAGTTTGGCTAGATTTGGGATAAATCTCCTCAGGAAGTTGATCTTTCCGAGGAATGCTTGCAATTCTTTTATGTTTCTTGGATAAGGGATTTGAAGGATAGCTTGAATTCTTTCCGGGTCAATTCTAATCCCATCTTTTGATATTATATGCCATAAAAGTTTTCCTTCCTCCAGGGCAAACAGGGACTTCTTAGGGTTCAAGGAAATGTCGTATTTCCTACATGTCATGAAAATTTGCCTTAAGTGCTTAAGGTGCTCTTGGTCGGATTTGGAGAATGGGGTCAGGTCATCGAGGTAAACTACGAGGAAATCATGTATCTCCTTAGAAAACATAATATCCATTGCCCTTCGAAAGGTAGCACCGGCGTTTTTTAGCCCAAAAGGCATTTTAATGTACTTGAATGTTCCCCAGGGTGTGGTAAAAGTTGTCTTGTCCTGGTCATCTGGGTGAACAAGGATTTGGTTAAATCCTGAAAATCCATCTAGTAAAGAAATTCTAGAGGAACCCACTACTCTTTGCAATATATGATCCATTTTGGGCAAAGGGTAGTGGTCTTTTAGAGAGACATGGTTTAAATTTCTCAAGTCTACACACAGTCTTATCTCTCCTGTTTTTTTTCTAGTGGGAACTAAGTTAGAAACCCATTCAGAGAATCTGATGGGCGCAATGATACCTGCTTCAAACATTCTCTTTATTTCTTTTTCAATGAAGGGAAGAAGCATGGGGTTGATTCTTCTAAGTTTTTGTTTGAACGGTTTTTGATTTGGTTTTAAGGGAATGGTATGTTGGATTACTGAAGTGTCATAGGACTTTCAAGTCCTCGTAACTCCAGGAAAATACATCTTGGAATTCTTTGAACAAATCTACATATTTCGGTTTTTGGTCAGGAGGCAGATTTTTGGATAATTTAATCATTTTGGGATGTTCTATTGTTCCTATGTTGTGTTCTTCTATGGCAGCATTCAAAGGTTCCATCTTTGGTTTTTTGGGCACATCGTTGTCATCAAACATGTCTTCCAATGGAGTAAGGCTGGCAGGCATAATATTACCTTTCAGATCAATAAACTCATCCTTTATCTTGGCTGTTTTCTCTGAACAAATTTGTTTCAGCTGTCGTATGTTTGTACTGTTGAAAACAGTTGGGTCTAGGATTTGTCTAGCTGTTGCAGCTATTAGAGTCAGGTGGTTTTCATCTGCTAACTATTGTGATTTGGCCATCGCATCCATGTCAATGTTTGTGTTGGAGAATTCGTCCTCCAGAGTTAGGAAATTGTTAATCTGGGCATCATCTTGGAATACCTTCCAATCCTTGACATTGTTAGGGACCGAAGGTCTGTGTTTTATTTCCACGGTGAAATGGTGATTTGGTTCAAAGGGAAGCTTGCATGTGCTAGCAAAGGTTGCTAGACTATGGGCATGGATATTATGATCTCGTGCAATTTTGGCCAGCTTAAATTCACTGAAGGCGTTGAGTAATTCGATGGCAGCGGCTCTGTAAGCTCTCATTCTACTATCATTAGCGACAAAGTTACCCTTTATTTGTTGTATAATCAAGTTCGAATCTCCTAGGATGTAGACTGTGGTAGCTCCCAGGGCTTTGAGCAACTTCAGGCCTAAGAGAAGAGCTTCATACTCCGCCATATTGTTTGTACATCTGAAATTGAGTCTATAGGAATGGCCTTGTGCATGACTATCATGAGTATTGTAAATCCACACTCCAGCCCCTGCTCCTAACTTGTTAACTGAACCATCAAACTCCAAATACCATGTGGCTTCTCATTCGAGGTTTGTATTGAGAGTTTCAATTGTTTGGGGAACGGGCGGACTGGTAATTTCTATTTCGGGATTTTCTTCTTGCTGTTTGTTGGTTGCCTTAGCTGTTGAGACAATTTCATGGGTATTGGCAACCATTTTTCCTTTGAAGCAGGTTCCTTGCTCCAAAGATAACAACTTATCATCAGTTGGAGGGCTGGTGTTATCATTAAATAAAATAAACGAATCCATATCAGAATGGATTGAGTATATTGGAAAATTTTGGGGTTTTTCCTCACTGCTTACCACATACTTCATTAATGTTTCTCTATATAGTCTCTTTGGTTGCCCAAAGACAGATATAGTGGCATAAGAGAGGTCGAGTTGAAGGGATCCTTGCAATTTTTCTCCCTACGATCTGGATAGAAGCATACCATACTTTGTGGGAATGTCGGCTACTACTACATCCATTAAGATTGTCTTGTTGGGGAATTGGACTAGAGAGACACAAAGGTCTTTGATCAAGCCTAAACATTTGACCTGACTTGAATCAAAGGAATACATATCTTTGTACGGCCTGGTGACATCGAGATTCAAGCTTTCCATTACAGCTTTGGGCATAAGGTTATGTGAGGCACCTGAGTCAAACATAGCATTATGCAGTATTTTGTCATGTATGTGGAGGCTGACATAGAAAGGTGGAACAGGTCCATATGTTGTTTTTCTGTCAACTTCTAGCCCGAACAGTAGTTCATGGGTATCATCTAAAACGTTTACATCATCCCTTACTTCTGGTAATTGAAGCGACCTTTGAATTTGTTGTCTATATACATCATGCTTAGCTAGTTCTGAGAGGGGAATGGAAATCTTGAGTTTTCCAATCTCTACTTCTAAACTGAATGGTTTTTCCAATGATTTCTTGGCATTGATAGTGGTGAATTTCTCTTTTTCAGGCATACTCTTTATGTTTTCTTTTGGAATGTCAGTGTCATGTTGTATGACCGTTTGTGGTATCTCTGCTTTGGGAAGATGTTCGGGAATGCTCTTCAGATCTTCCTTTGGATAGGAGGGGGGCAGAAGCTGATCAATAGGAGAAAGTGTATCTGTTACATCCTGCACAGTAACCTGATGAGGGTTTGGGACAGGGCTGTCAGCTGGTTGATTGTTGGTGATCTTCCCTTTAGTTTTGTTGAGCTGTTTGCTATCTTTTGTTCTGCTAGATGCGGGAACATCAATAGTCCTTGTTCTTAATTTGTATTGCTTGTGTACCTCGTATATAGCGGTATCATATCCTTGTTTAAAGTCAAAGGACTCTCCCGACTTGGTGCGGAATTGTTTTATATCAAGGTATGGTCGGTCTTCTTCCGTGAGGAAGATTTTCTGTTCGTTTTCTAAACCTATTAGGTTCATATGCATCCCGTTTGTGGGATCAGCGGGTGTAGATGCTTCCGCATAGTTTTCTTGAAAAGGAGGCTTGATATCGTGGTCCGGACTAGCCCTACCAACATTTGAGTTTTGGGTTTTTTTGAAGTTCGGGTTCCTTATGGCATTGGGCTGTTGACCCTCCCATGAAGTTTTCCTCTCGACATTGTCTACTCTGTCTCCCAGCCTGTGCATGCCATTGATGAGAGCATCTAACTTTTGATCAAAGGCTGAGGGTTCTTCTTTGAAAGTGGTTCTTCTCTCAGTTCTAGTTCTGTTTCTTCTAGCAATCAGATTTGCTTCCACACTCACTGCAGCATCTTGCATTTTTGCGAGGCTTTGAGGGGCTCTTTCCCTTAATTGATATGCCATCTCGGCATCAAAGCCATCCAGGAATTTGTATAACGCAAGGTCAAGTGGAGGTCTTAAATTTTGTGGTATTGCATTGTAAACATTGTTAAATCTGGCACAGTAATCCAGAACAGCTTCCCCAGGTCCTCTTTTGATAGTATCATACTCGGACAATATGTGCAGGGGGTATTTCTTTTTCTCCCATCTGTTAATCAATGTCTAGTATAAGGCTTCAGGGTTTATTATAGAATTGGGTGGAAGTGCCCTAAACCAGGTTCTAACATCACTGGTCAAACTTTGGACAAAAATCTTCATTCTTACACTCTCATCGTCAATCTCATAACTCTCAAAATAATCCTGCATTTTCTTTGTATGCTGTAGGGCAGTGCAGGAGGTTGTGTCATCAAAATAGGTGATTTTTGATTGGTAGTCCTGAGGCATAGCCCCGGGATTAGCAGGCAACTGTAAGGGCACATATCTAGCCATGATGATGGGGATAATCGGAATGGCTAAAGCAACGGGGATCACAGGAACAACCGGGGTAGAAGGAGTAGTAGTGGTAGTAGGAGTATGGGATGGAGGTGTAGAGGAGCTGCTTGGGGAAGGAGGTGATGAACCAAGGGAACTAGGGGTTGACCGGAATAAAACTTTGACAGGGGTTGGTACACCAATTGGCTGAACTGTTTCAGGACTAGCAACAGTTTGGTATTCTTTTTTCTTTTGTTTTCTAATGATCTTAGGAATTCAATTCGGATTTTCAACAACAGCTAGGTTGTTTGGATCAGGATTTGATCGTGTATTACGCGTTTTCTTCTTATCAGCCATCTTCTAATCTATTTTTTGGGAATTTTTCTAAAAACCGCAACAACACAGGTCGACCGAGACCTTCACAGGTCGGTTTCTTCCTCTGTAGGGCTGCAGACTAGTTTAATGAATTTATCTGAGGAGGTCCCCAGCGGAGTCGCCATTATGTTATCACTCAGGTTGTCCCTAGGCTCCTTTTTAGGGATACGGCTGAGGTAACCACAAACCAATCTTTGGATTGCAGGTTCTAGCCCACCTGCAATCAGAGAGGGCTCTCTCTTAATGATTCAACTTTGTTGATGATTTTAGGCTAGCTTTTGGCTTAGGGGTTTTTTGTTTGGGTTTGGATGGAAGGTAGAAATCTCAAGCAAAGAGGCAAGGTAAGGTGTGATAAGTTTCAAACCATTGGGCATGGAGTCAGGGATTAAGGCTTGCTATTGCGTCTTCTTGATTATAAGAGGATTAAGGAGCGAGATAGCCACACATGATACAATTATCAATCTACCAAAGGGATGGAATGATGGAAATCAGAGATGAAAGGCAAAGGAGAATCATTTTATCATACTGAAAAAGAGGAGAAGTGGACAAATGGTGATGTAGGAGCAGTTAAGAATTCCTAAATTCTCATTCATATATGAAAGAAACAACGTAAACAAGATCATTTAAGTATACATGCTCATAGCTATTTCTGATGAAAACATCAAAAAATGCAGAAATTGAACTTAAGGTGTAGTTAAACAAATATTAAGTTATTCTTTTTTTCTGCAATTTAGTTGGCGGAACGGTGGAAAAATCATGAAAATTAACAGAGGTGAGAAACACTTATTGAATCATGTAGAAGCACAAGAATTCCGTAATCACTCCTTGGCCAATTGAACACATCAAGCAGTTTCAAAATTCATGCTTTCAGCAATCTTTGATTATAGAAAGTATGACAGTTACAGTGCGGGTCTCTGCTTGGAGAAAATGTTGAGAAGAAGATTAAGCAGTGTCTTCGACTCACTGACCAACCAACCAACCCCTCACTACATTGTTCAGGGTGGTATATATAAGCAAAATATCAGGAAGTCATTCATTACAATTGACCTAAACAGGTCTGTTGAAGATCTTTTCTAAAACCTAAGTGTTACTGGAATTAAATGCAGGTAAGTCTTTTGGGCTGCGCTAGGGGCAGCTGAATCGAAAGGAGTGCAATGTGGCCCTTGGAGGCTCGATGCGGTGCTGTTGGAGTAACCGTGCTTCGGGATTTGTAGCTCTGTTCTGGTGTGAGGTAAATGTGCAATGATTATGATTTGAGGGTTTTTGAGTGGCTTCGCCCTCTTTCTTTGACTTTGCTGGAAGGTATTAAATGTTCTCTTGCTTTGGGCCGCTGCTTAAGATTTTCGCTGATAATCTTTGCCTCTACATTGATGGCTTCCGCCGCCTGCTGATACTCTTTGACACGCTTGTTCCCTGAAGATTTGATTTGATACACTTTAATCTCTGTCATTGGTCCTTTGTTGTCTTTAAATCGGATTAATTTGGCACGATCGGGCGATTTCGGGCTTTTTCGGCGCAGAACGGGCCAAGGAATCAAAAGATTCCCCAAATATTCCCCGAAACGGCATATTTCCCGTAACGATGCACGATTAGCGCTTCACGCTAATCGCGCATCGAAAACTGCCTTTGTTTCTTGTTCTAGAGCTCCGAAAGTTCGATTTCTCTTCCTGCGCGAATTTTCAACTTTCTGGCAGCTAACGTCAGCATGACGTCAGCAGTATAGCGGATGACGTCAGCCTGCGGTGGGTCCATGGTACAGAAGTGACATGGTAGGGTGCTGAAATTTGAAGGCGATGCGATGAAATTCTCCGATGCGATCGCAATATCGCATCGGTGGGGAACGGGAAGGTGTTTTACTTGGACATTTGGTGCTTGCGACCGCCGATCGCCGATATCGCGATATCACATCGGGTCATGACGGATGGGTCATAACTTTCATGGAGAGAATATTGCGATCTTGCGATGCAAGCTGGCTTTCTAGGGTCTGCAGAGTGTTAAGGAAGTTGGCAAGGGGTTTATTTCAGTCGGAAGGAGTGAGTAAGTGGGTCTGAAAGGCTTTTGAAGCTTCGGAAGGGGTCCGATCACCTAAAAGGGAGTTTATACTCTGGAAGGAGTCCATTGTATTTGGAAGATGGTTTGAAGGGGCAGCATGAGGGTTCTTGCTAAGTTTTAGGTAAACTGAGCAATTCCTGGGGGTACTTATGGTTATTTTTCAACCAGGGGGAGGGATATTTACATAGGGGATGATTTACATAATTTTAGTAGGGGGATGGGAAAATATAGGGAGCTAAATAATAATGTCAGTAGTTAATATGGAGATGGTAAGAAAGCGCTAAGTTCGGGAGAACTTAGGCTGCAACGATGGGACAAAACCTTATAGAGAGAATATGGAACATCTTTGAGTAAAGTAGATCTTCACCCAAACTAATGCTATGAAAATGATGGAACTTAAGAGGTATCAAGCAGATCTTGACCTCTTTTGGGGAAGTTAGTTAATGATTGGGGAAGATGGAGAAAGGGAGTTAGTTATACCTGTTTTTGAGCTTCTCACATAGAATCGCCTGGTGATCGTGTCCTGAGCAAGGATGACACCTGAAAACCTGGAACTAATCAGCAATCAAGCTTCAACAACCTCAAAACTACCTACCCAGCCTACTTACCTAACATTTTTTCTTCTTTTGATTTGGGTGCACTTAGACTTGCAAACCCATCATTTCAAGTTTTCTTTTTCATGCTTTCCTATCTACAAACAACCCTTATTTCATCTGAGGGCCCAGATTAAGCTGTCGGCCTCCTTTGATTCTCTACCTATCTAAGAATCTGCCAAGATTAAGTTGTTTGGACAGATTTTCATTCTCTATATTCTAAAACAGGAAATTTAAACCTAGGGAGACCAAGATTAATCTGTTTGGACCTCCCTTTAACTGAAAATTGGCGATACCGGAATAACTTCTCAAAATTTGGAAGGCAGTTAAATGAACTCTGAGTAACCTTCTTCGATTAGAGACTGTTAAGCAAATATGGAGCATTACAGCATGCAAAGTATGACATATTTGGCCTGTAAAAATGTCAATCATGAAATATGAGTAACCTGCTACAGCAGGAGGCTAACAGGAGGATCAGTAGAAAAGAAAGAACACAGATCAGGAAAATGTCTAAGAAATGAGCCTGAAGGTTTGGATATAGTATTGAAGAACAAAGATGTGGATAAGGCATTTAAACAAGCTGAATTTTGGAACTTCTGTAAGAAGCTACAAGGAGGTCATGCACAAGTGACTAAAGAATTTGCATCGAATTTTATAGGATTAAACTCAAAGGTTGGTATGATGGAATTGCAGGTCTCACCAGACATGATATCCACAGTCACAGAGATTCCTAGAGGGCAAGAAAATTGGTTCAAGAATTTCAAATTTGACATGAACCCATGCAAAGAGTTTTTAAAGAAGGAATTCGATAAGTCGGATTTGAGCAAGTCTGTTCCTAGGAGCTATGTCAAAGAGTCCTATGCACATTTTCTCACCTGTATTCAGAAATACCTGACCTATGAAGGAAGATATAACAAGATGTATTCGTACCATTTCAAACTTTTATTGCATTTTACAGGGAAGGCATCTATTGATCTACCTTTTTATTTATTCCGCAGTTTGAGTAAAATGTGTGACAAGGTACAATTGAGAAAAGAGGCTTGTGAAAATTCTTTGTTTCACCATGGCCTGATTAAGTTACTTGTCTTGCATGAACTTAAAAGGGTAGGCAGAGACTGGGATTCATTCATATTCATGGCTGGTTTCAAGAGCCAGACCAGTCTCAGCCCTCTAGCTACAAAAGATCTTTCAACAACAGGTCCTCAAGCAGAAACAAGAGCCAAAAGGTTTTCAAAGTTAAAGGCAAGAAAGCAAGTAAAAGAATCCACCAAGCCACTGATGATTTAGGATACACCCCAACAGTCCCTTAAAGAGAAAATTCAGGAGAAGGAAACTGCACATGAGCCAAGCACAAGTGAAGGAGTTCAAAGAAGAAGAACAAAAATCCAGGTAGCAAAAGAAAAGGGTAAGTCAGTGGCTATTGAAGAAAGTCCTATTTCAAAAGGAGATTTAAATGATTTATTGCAAGCAATTAACATTGAGGAGTCCCCACTAGTTCAAGCTAATTTGATACAGTCAGGAAAAGAGAAGGCTAAGAAGGTCAAAGCCTCAAAGAAACTTAAGTTTGGTGATCAACCTAAGCAATTTGTTTTCAAACCCAGGAGACCCATAACAAGGAAGTTCGAACAGGTACAGGAGGTGTCACCAAGAGAAGATGAAATAGGGGAGGAGATACAACTTCATTCAAGTAAGGATAAAGGCAATACAGTTGCCACTTAAGAAGAAGGTAGTGTGGGAAATTTGAAAAAGAGATTGGAAGCTGCCAACTTTGAGATTGCCAGACTAAAGAAAGATGCTAGGAAATTTGCAGCTAAGGAGGCTTATTTTAATCAAATGCAGGCTCGATGGGAAGATCAAACTTTTAAAATCCCTGGAGTGGTTGACTTTAATGTTCAATTCCGTAGCTGGACTACTCCTGCAATAAAAGAAGCTCAATTCATCAGAAAAGTTAATATAAACCTCAGGTATGGGATCAAAGTACTGAGAAAACAAGTTGAAGACTTAAAGACCCAATTGGACCAGCAAAAAGGATCTCCATAAAGAGAACCCACTTCAAGTAAGGAGTTATTTCAAAGTTTTGATAAATTTTTCTTGGAATAATTTTTCCAAACATTCCCATTCAATTTTTGAAGGTCTTGAGACAGCAACAAGAATGTTTTAACAAGCGAAGTGCACAAATAGAAAATTTTTGGGTTGAAACTGTGATTTTTTAAACAACTCAGCAGTTTCGTAGTGCACTACGGAACTGCTGAAGGTGATGACCAGAGCTCAGCAGTTTCGTAGCGCGCTACAAAACTGCTGAAGCTAAATATCCAATATTAATCAACCAGTTTTGAAACATAAGTGGGAAATTTTGAAAGGTGAATATATACAAGGCATCATCTGAAGCTGCAACAATCAACTAGGTTAAGACAGGTGGAGAAATATGGATTCGGATCCAACTTTAAATTTTGGTCATAAAGTGAGCACCTTTATCACGGTTCAAAATATGTCAAGACAGCTTAAACGATTTTTTACTTTTGAATATAAAGGAGGTGGACAACACATCAAGGACATGGCCATCTGTCACATTTTGGGAAACCAAAGATGAAAGACCTGCTTCTGTGGATTCAAAAATTGTAAGGACCGATGAGCAAGGGTAGTTTCCTATATTTCAAGATAATGGAGAAGATGTGGCATGGAAGACCAACATGGAGCCTTAAACATCCATCACAGCCAAACTGAAAAGGGACCAGATATCAAAGAACGAGAACCATTGTAACCAAGGCTATTATTAGCATAACATAGTGTTAGAATCCTACTTGATTTAGATCTCTGAAAAGTCTAGTTGAAGTTTGTTACATTTAATAGGCAGTTAAAAGTTGAATAGTTGTCATTAGAAGTAGATTTCGAGTTCCCCTCATGCTTGAGGAAGAATCTCAATCAGGTAGAAGAGCTCTATAAATAAGAGAAAGAGAAATGTACAAAGGGTTGGAAAATTTATGACAAAACTCTGATATTTGGCTTATGTAATACTCTGTTTTGGTAATACAAGTTTGGCTTTGCTTCTCAGGATTCATGAGGGATTTGATGTTCAGAATGTGTGGTATTGTTTCTTTCCTAATATTTGTAGTAGTATGAATGTGTAATCACTTAGAATTCACTTAAGGTGCTCTAACTTCCTATATACATTCATAGACTCTGTGGTCCTATATGTTTTTAGTATGTTCTGAATGTGTTGAATGCTGAATGCCCTGACTTCTATGTAAGGTTGAAACCATTGTCATACTGAAATTATGTTGACTCCATAAGCCCAATAGATAGATTTTAATTGTGTTTCCACCATTCATATTTTATATCAGTTTCACAAGAGTTAGCCATCTTAATCACAATTGAAAAAATCATTAACCCTTTTGAGAGAGCCCTCTCAGGTTGAGGAGGCTAAGCCTCAGCCAAAAGTAGGTTTGAAATAGTTACTTGAGGTCCTCCTGGTCTGCAGCCTTCCAGGGTCTGATTTTGAGATATCAGTGTCAAAAAGAGAAAATTGTTCTATGTAAAATAACCATGCAATTCTCCACTTCCAAGTTAGCCTACCCTATTCTTCATGTCAGCCTAAATGGACAAAGTTTGAACTACTATATATACCCATGTATTCGACCATTTGTGGAGCATATTCAAGAAAATATTAGATATGAAACTAGAAGTAAGATAAAAGGATATGAAGAGCCTAACAAAAGAAGTTTTTGACATTATGTAAAGGAAGGAATACAAGCAAGGAAGAAAGGGAACAAGAATATCATCTCACTTTTCCATACGTGTGACTAAATAGTATAATTGGAGGACCAAAGTCAAAAGATCAAGCCTCAGGATTGCAGAAGGGACTGAAACTTTTGTTGACTTATTTTGAAGGGCTAATTCATGTTGACTCTTGAAGAATTTGTGTGATGTTTGACTTGCTTGTATGGGAGGATGACTTGGTGGTTTTCAGGTAGTCTATGTTTTTTATCAAAGGTCCCAGTTATCTCATTTGACTTGATTCTAAAATAAAATAAGTATAATTTTGGGATTTCCCCTACAAGAGGGGGTCTTCCTTGATTGAGTCTCTACATTTGGTGTTCATTGTGTATGAACTTTATATTTTTGGCATTTACTTTATGATAAGAATAATAACATAATCAACAAAAGTAAAATATAATATCACAGGTAAATGCCAAGTAAGAGAAATCAAGAATAAGTTAACCTAATGCTGCCCTCATGGATTTCTCAACGCAAAGTGACTCGCCATGTTGGACAATATTCCAACAGATATCCTGAAATTCGAGGCCAAACCAAGGAATACCTTGCTAATAATGTTATGTCATTTTGTTTGTGTTGTTCATTCAACACTTACCTAAAAGATATATTTTACCTTCGCTTATTCCATTGAACCTTTGACTATTGGCTACTCCAAACGATACGTTGATCAACCTATCATGGTGACACTCCACCTTCAATTCATTAGCACTAGAGTTTCTTAACTACTACCAATTTCCTATATGCCATGATCTTGGTATCGAAATTCTCTCAAATTTTCATCAGACTATGGCTGTCACAATCATACCACATTCATGAATGGAAGTGATGTTGTAAGCTATATAAAATCAAATGTGATGACTCTTTCCTGCTCAATCAGTTTTTGAAATCTCTCCTCCCTCTAATTGCCAAATATGTCACTTTGACCATGTCCATTACCAAAGTCAAGGCCATTACCAAAGCCCATCAATATGACCTAATATACTCTTAGTCATGATATCTATATACTTTCCTCCTTGATGCACTATGGCATTGTACCTTTGAATCAACTACACCTAAAGCATCTCATGCAACTGTTGGTCTCATTGACTCAATATCAAAACTTGTGGCCCAGACCATTCCACAGGGACATACTTCTGTAGCACACCAACCTTTTTCTCCACCCCACCAACTACCTGTCACTTCCACCTTGGTTGTACCTCATACTAATGGAGCGATATGCAATGGTTAGACTTTCTTGGAATGTATAACCCCTATTATCCTTTCTTAGGACCTCCTCAAACTGCTACGTAGCCCCATATAGGACTTGTATTTGTTCAACCAAGTCCCTAGGCTCATGATCAGTCCTTTGAGCATCTCAACTTTACAAAACCCTCAAACCATCGAAAATGGGGGTGTAATATTAATAAAAATCAATGATGAAATTAGAATTCGCCCCAAGAAGGAAGGCCTTAATTCCAACCCAATGCTAACAACCAACAACTCACAAAATATATTTCTCCTTTTCTAACTAACCATCATAGGGACAAGGATGAGGAAAGGGCTAGTAACGATAGAAGACAAATTTTCCTTTCACTATTTGTGGGTCAATGGATCATGACACCCACCATTTCCTTCAACTATCGGAAATACAACAACAACAAGAAGCCAAGCAAAACCAATAAGCTTCCACCCAGGGTGATTCAAAACCCTCTATTATTGTCTTACATAACCCATTTCCATCATAGGGCATGTTTTAACATTAGTATTCACCATCCATAGCTCAACCTATGGATCCCTCATACCAAAATATTTATATGCAATCAGATTGGGTTTTGTTACAAACTCAAAATCAAAACTACCCACCCCCTCTCCTTCCACATGAGACATTGCTTTCCTAAAAAAAAATTCTCGTTGCAAATACCACACCCATATACCACCATTAGAATTCCTAAAATTCCTATTCAACAGACTATGCATAACCCTGATGCCAAGGCTACTCAATAATATAGTGTATAAGAGAAATTGGAACAATTACCTATTGCCATCTCTTCTCTTGGAGTTCTTGAATATTACCCCAAATAGTGCAAGGAATTGTTGAACACTCTTACTGAGATAGACCTCAACAATTCACACTTTATGACATTTGATTTATGTAATTTTGAACCGTGACTCCTATGTGTAGTTTCTTTTTAGTTTCCAATCACTGTGTGCAACATCATCATCCATTGTTTCATTGTAGATGAAGGTGCATCTACATGTGTCATGTCCACACATGTTTAGAAGAAATTAGGTTCTCCCAAACTAAATTCTTCTAACATCTCATTACGCATATACAATGGAAAACCATCTAAACCCCATGGGGTTAATCACAATGCGCTAGTAGAACTGGCTGATAATAAAGTCCTAATATTCATCGAGGTCATTGATGCACCTTTATATTACAATATCTTGCTAGGAAAAAGCTTCATGTATACCATGAAGGCAGTAGCTTCTGATGAGCCCCATAAATGGGTAATTATACGGGCTCATCTCCTAACATAGTTAAATCAACCATTCTCTTAGCTTATTGCATGTTTTTTTATTATATTTATTCTTATGGGGTGAGTTGAGTTAGTTATGATGCCATGAGGTCTAATATGTGTTTAATGCAGATTTTTGTTGAATTTTAAGACAAAGTCAAAGATTCAATGGACAATTGGCAGCAATAATTCGAAGTGGACAAAGAAGAGGATTTATAGGAGGGAATCCCCCTCATTTATTACTCCCCACTTCGAATTCTCCTTCATACAGCTTAGAGTACAAACAGCCAAATCAATGCATTAGGAGGCAACTGATCAAGTGGAGGATAACTTATGTTTATCTTGAGTTTTGGGAGCCAAGCCTCCCTGATTTTAAGGAAGATATTGGGAGCATCATTTGTATAAGTAGAGAGGCCTATGGCATCACTAGGGTTTGATTTTGTTGTACTTTTTCTATTGTAAAACTCTGCTCAACTTTGAGCTTAATTTTGGTGATAGTTTTATGTAATCCTATTACTGTTTTGAAAATAAAGATGAGATTCTCTTTGAGCTAGCACTGAGTTACCTCAGAGGGCTGAAGATCTTGGGTTAGTGCCCAATCCAAGAAGCCAAGCTCCTCTCGTTTGTATTTATATGCTTTGTTTCAGTTTATGGATTAGTTGTTGTTAAATAAATTTCTTTCTTGGTTAAGAATAGGTTGTTTTTGATGATTTAGAAGGTTGTTTCCATTTGTGTTTTCTATAGAAGGTTAAGTAGTGATAGAAATAAGATTCAAAAGGCTAGAAATAGTGCCTTGTCCTCTTTTCCTCCCTTTGGGACCATGAACTGAGGCAAAGACCCTCTTGTTTCCCCAAAAACACAGATTTTCCTTCTCCATAAGATTTCTAGTGTTTGTAGTTTGTTAGAAGGTTAATGCTTAGCTTTAGATCCCTTCCACTGTTCTTATTTCTAGCTTTGCAATAAGTCTTCTTCCATTCTTTCTCTCCTTGTAGCATTTTTCAGCATTTACTTCCATAGATCATAATTTAGACCAGCTTGATGCAAATTCTGTTTTTTATATGCACTCATTTCCTTGCTTGCTTGATCTCATTGGTTGACTGTCAGTTCTTTGGTAGTAGATCTCTCTTCATAGTAGGTCATCCTATCAACCATCACATTCTCTCTTTGATCCCTGCCCTACAGGTCACCCAAAGTTCACCTCAAATCTGCCTCAATTTTCTGCATTTTTCCATAGTACTTCTTGCTCTCTCCTAATCATCTTTCCCTCTCCTACTGCTTCTTGGTGGACCCTAGGTGCCCTAACACATCATGCCAGCCATCATCTACCTTTTCCACCCACTCTCATACCCTCAAAACCTTCAAAACTGCTCTCGGCCTCCTCCTGTAGACCTCTTGTAGATCCCCTGTGTCCTCCTGTATATTTTCCTGTAGGCCTTCTTTTTAAGGCTGAGGTGGGAAAAGCCTCCAGAAAGCCACTTGAGACCTCCTAAGATCCATCCACACAATCCTACACCTCCTTAAACCCCAAGGTAACCCTTAAACACCACCCATTTGCTTCCACCTTCACACACAATAAAATACATGCATGTCAAATTCACATGAAAATACATAAAAATCCAAAAAGATGTTTTTTTGCTTATTTACTTTTAGAAGTAGCTTGAGTAGATGTTGTTTACTTCCTTGAGTAGGTAATGGCATTCATTTCATGGTTTTTATAGTGCTTTCTGCAAAAATAGGATTAGTTGGTTAAGTAGGGTTTGCTAGGTTTACTTTACATTTCAGTCTTTCTTTTTTTTGCAAATATAGTAGCCTCTATAGAGTAATCTCTTCTTTCATCACATATAGAGCTTCTTCTGGAATCCATAATGATCTTGCACCAACTTCAAGCTCCTAGTGATCTTGCACCAACTTCTATGGTAAGAACTAGTGCTTGTGCATACAACGCTGTCGCTTCCAAGTTTGTTACGAACTACCGGTTTGATAAGAGTAAAGTAGGCAGCCCAGGAGTTGTAGCATTATTGCTGCAATACTGGTGCTCACCACTTTTTGGTGCCATTGTCGGGGAAGCGTTAGAGTATTCTGTGATTACTACTTTCTTCTATTTTTTATTGCAACATTATGCTAAATAGTTTATTTCAGCAAAAGTAGAATAGTCATTTCTTTCAGTTTCTACATTTCCTTGCTTTCCTTTTCAATTCTGCAAATTCCATTTCATCAAGAGTAGACTAGTCATTTCTTTCAGTTTCTGCATTCCCTTGCTTCCCTTTTCAATTCTGCAAATTTCATTTTAGCAAGTTCATTTTAGTTAGTTGTAATTTGTTTTGTTCAATCAATTTCAGTTCTGTAGGTACAATCAGTATGGGGAAAAAGAAACGAAAAACCAATCAGAAATATTTCATTTCATGCCTCATAGGAATAAAGATAATTCAGGAAAATTCTTGCCCAACACCCCCACTACATCACGCAACCAACCCTCTCTCTTCTTCGGTGGCAGTGATCAAGAAGAACTTTAGGTGAGCAACCGGATATATTTAAAGAACCTATAGGGAAAGAAGAAGAAGAAAACATCCCTCCTGAGCCAATGGCTGAAAACATAAATGCTAGGGGAAATGGACAGAGAATAGAGGGTACCTTTCCCATTCGAGAGATCAATGGAGACATCAAAATGAAGAATATAAGTCCTTCAGCCCTACCTCACTTCCATGGTTTGACTACAGAAGATCCTGACACCTTCTTGTTTGAGTTTGTTGTCATCTATCGAACCTATGACTATGCAGAAGATGAGAAAAAGTTGAAACTATTCCCTTCTACTCTCAAGGATGTAGCATTGTGCTGGTTCATGGGGTTACCTGGAAATAACATCACAACTTGGGCTTAGATGCAGAAGGCCTTTAATGGCAAATATCGAGACTACTGTAGGTCAAGAGATACCAAATAAGAAATCTTCCGAATGACCATGGGAAGTGATGAATCCTTGGAAGATTATGAAGAGAGGTTCCAACTCAATTACAAAAGGTCCAGGTGTACACTTGACACTGAATCTCGGAATTTGGTCCTACTCAGGGGAATTCTGGATGACCTTCTAGACACCCTCCATCTATTGGTCGGGGGAGACATCTACCAACTATCTTATGAGGACATAAAGACTATTTTTAGAAACCATTCTAGAGTAGCCAGAAAGAGAGGTAGGAGGATTCAACCCATAGCCAATATCTCTTCTTCCAATTCATCCATTAAAGGTGAACTTGGAAACATGCTGGAAGACTTCAAGAGTGATATGTTGCAGATTATTGCCATGCAAATGGATACCTTGCATATCAAAAGAAAGCAAGAGGAAGCAGAGAAGGCTTTGGCCATCTTTTGTCCTAGATGCACCAAAAGGCATCCTATGAATGAATGTACACTAAACTCTATAAAGGTTTGTTCAGTCTGTGAAGAAGATCATTCTACAGATAAGTGCCCTTCCTTGCCCGGACCTAAATCTGTATACCAAGGGGCCGAAGGAGCCACTGAACCACTCTATTTCATGAACCAAAGGAGACCGCATGGACTTAGACCATACCAGCAGGGGATGCAAGGGACATCTCAATTATACTATAACCCCAACCAAGTCACTTCCATACCTTCTTGGGGCCCTCCTGCTCATCCTTCCTGGTCCACATCTCCTCCTTGGTCCTTTCCATCTCAATATCAGGCCCAACTAGCCGCTCATTCATTTCAATCCTATGTTCAGCCACAACCTCAGTGGAATGCATCTCATCAAGGGTGGAGGCCCCAATACAACTCTCCTCCCGCTCTTTTGCCTCCATCACCTACTCAACCACAACCATTACCTCCTACTCCACCAAGGCAACCCAAAATGCATGCCTAGCCGAACCCAAACCCAAACAACAAACAGGCTCAACAATTATATAGTGGGGAGCCATCATGCCCAACTTATGCTGTGGAGATTCAGGAGATTAACTTGTGATCTGGGAAGGTTCTCCCAGATACCCAGCCTCCACCCAGGGAGGTTGAGGAAGATAAAGAGGAAAGTGAACCTAAAGCAATTCCACCCTTTCCTAAGAGACTATTCGAGACAACACAGCCTACCCCAAGAGAAACTAAACTTTTGGGAGAATTGAAATAGTTATGTGTGAAGATACCACTTATCCAAGCCATAAAAGATGTGCCTATCTAAAATAGGTTGATCAAAGAGAAGTGCTTTAGGCATCCAAGAAGGCACAAGAGAGATGCCCCAACCATCAATGTCATAGGACAACTATCCGACCTGATGTTGGGGCAGGTAATCTGTTCGAAATATCTGGATCCTGGAAGCCCAGTAGTTGATGTCCACATCAATGGCACCATGATCCCACATATCTTGATTGATTTGGGAGCTACCGTTAATGTGATGACAAAGGACACAATGCTCAAAATTAACCTCCAGGGCTCCTTAAGGAAGACCACGACAGTACTGCAGCTAGCAGACTGCTCCGCCGTGACTCCCGAAGGGATTATGGAAAATGTGATGGTCTTCATTGATTCTTGGGAGTACCCTACTGATTTCTTAGTTCTCCAACCGAAGGCAAAGCTCACTGGGTATCCTCTCATCCTGGGAAGACCCTGGTTGGCTACTGTCGATGCCTACATTAGCTGTCAAGCTGGGAACATGACCACAAAGAATCGGCATATGTCCAAGTAGTTAATCCTATACCCTCCTGCCTAACCCTTGCTAGAACATGATCTACCTCTCTAGTTGGAGGAGGATGATGAGGATGAAGTCTATTTTGCACCACTTTGTGCATTAGAAACTGCCATGGGGGCAAACCGCAAGATGAGGATGAGATGATTGAAAATTTGATTCAGAATCCACGCCCCAGTGTCTTACCATTAGAGGACATAGTGAGAGAAACCCAAAACAACCCCTTAACTAATCTCTGTGTGGCTGAACTGACCTCTCTTCGTGTTAAGAATACAGAGTTCAGCCCAGAAAAAACCTTGAAAATCAATCCATCCCTATCCACTTCCCAGGAGAAGGAGTTGTGCAGCTTATTGAGAAAAAATTTTGATGCCTTTGTTAGGGTCCCACCCTAACCCCCTTATTCATGTCATGGGATCATGTCATAGTCAAGAGTCAATAAAGCCCATATTAATATTTGTAAGTGGTTAACCCAGTTAGTTGCAAATGGGACCACAATTAGTTGTAAATGGGCGGTAGTATTAAATAAAGGTTAAATGGGCGGTAGTATTAGATAGATGGTATGAATAAAACCCATGGTATTGGCCCTTGGTATTGCATGTAGGAGTCATATATAAAGGATAGAGACTCCCTGCGAGGAGCACCGTGTCTTGTTTTGCAATCGAGCTCTGCTCTATTAGAGGTTGCCCCCTCGAAGAGGCCTGTGAACATTTCTCTCTGAGTAATAAAATCTTTGCTATTCTGTGTTCTGGGTATATTTTCTTAACATATTCTGTGTTCTCGGTATTTTTCCGCGCATATTCTCGGTTCGGTATTGCTTTGCAGGTTAAGAAGCATAACAGCCTTCGCCTGGAGTTATAAGGAGATGAAGGGAGTGAAACCTTCAGTGTGTACTCATCATATATACATTAAGGAAGGTTGCAAACCAGTTAGGTAGCCTCAAAGGAGGATGAATCCATCACTTAAAGACATTGTTAAGGAAGAATTGCAAAAATTACTTGATGTAGGATTCGTCTACCCCATCTTTGACAGTGAATGGGTCTCTCCTTTGGTGCTAGTGCCAAAGAAAAATGGCAAGTGGAGAATCTGTGTCGACTATCGGGAATTGAACAAAGCCACTAAAAAGGACCATTTTCCTTTACCTTTCATAGATCAAGTGTTAGATGGTCTGGCGGGGAATTTTTTTTTCTCCTTCCTATATGGGTTTAGTGGGTACAATCAGATTCAAATCAGCCCGGAAGACCAATATAGGACCAACTTCACTTGTCCTTGGGGTACCTTTGCATACCGAGTCCTTCATTTTGATTTGTGCAATGCTCCAACCACTTTCCAAAGAGTGTTATTGAGTATATTTTCTGAACTGGTTCATGATGCAGTGGAAATATATATGGATGATTTTACTCCTTATGGTTTTGACTTTCAGGAAGCTTTATCTAACCAAGGAAAAGTTCTAGATGAGTGTATTGAGATGAACCTATCCCTCAGTCTGGAAAAATGTGAATTTTTTATGACTGAAGGGACCATGTTAGGTCATGCAATATCTCAACAAGGATTGCAGGTGGACCCCAACAAGATTGCCATCATCCAACGGGTCCCACCTCCTCAAAAGGTGAGAGATGTCATAAATTTCCTAGACTTAGTTGGATATTACAAAAGATTCATTAAAGATTTAGTAAGCTAGCCTCTCCTTTATTTGGCCTTTTAGGCAAAGATGTTGAGTTCATATGGTCTAAAAACTATCAAGAAGCCCTAGATACCTTGAAAAGCAAGTTAGTAACTACACCAATTCTCAGAGGCCCAAACTGGGCCCTACCCTTTCACATTCACACAGATGCCTCGAACAAAGCAATAGGAGTAGCCTTAGGACAAATTGTTGAAAAGTTACCTATTTCATATACTTTATAAGAAAAAATTTGTCAAATGCAAAGTTAAACTACACAGTGACTGAGAAGGAACTCCTAGCTGTTGTGCATTCTTTAAACAAATTCAGACATTATATCACAGGCTATCAAACCTTCGTGCACATTGATCATGCTGCAATTAGATATTTAATGAACAAACCAGATGTAAATGCTCACATTATTAGATGGTTGCTTCTATTACAACAGTTTGATCTGACCATTATTGATAAGCCGAGTAAAGAAAATGTTGTTGCTAACTTTTTGTCTAGAGTAAATTTTCCTATAGGTGAAGAAGGAATGGTGGATGACCAAATTCCAAATGAACATCTATTTTCTATTTCAGTACTCGCTCCATGGTTTGCTGATATAGCAAACTACTTGGTTTTAACACAGTTTCCACCACACCTGTCCTCAAAAGAGAAGAGCAAGATAGTAAGGAAAAGCGCCCCTTTCACCTAGATTGGGGGTAACCTCTGTTAGTTTCAGTCTTTGAAACCTTCCACCAATGATCAAATATGCTCTTACAAAGTGGTCTTAGGGTGTCAAAGTCAAATTTTGTCATTTCAGTGAGGTTTCAAGTAAAATTTGGTCACTAGGTATTAGGTCTAGGATTTGTTTTCACTCCTTTCAAAGTTGTCCAAATGTCGGTCCATGTCACCATTCATCTGAGTGTACCATCATTCAGAGAGATGTCATCATCATTTTAGGTTCCAACAGGTCATTTTACACCTTGTTCGTGCTTTAGTTGTACTTGGGCAAGGTTCATTTCCCTCTCCTAGGGTTTTGAAGGTAATTTCTCTTGGATGGTCGAATCATCAACAAATTGTGTCCTAATGTTCATACACCTTCCCCTATCCTTAATTTACCTTATTAAACATTTACCATCATTGATATCCATCAAATTCTTCATTTTCCCACAAAGCCTAGTTACTTGCTACAATTTGACAATTTTCTAGGCTAGACCTGTGTTTAGCCCTTTTGGACCCCTTCCCCTCACTCAATATTTAAAATTTCACTCTCCCCTATTTCCTAACATCCCTCCCTACTTCCCAAAATTTCCTCAAGAATTTATAAGCCCCTTATCCCCTTCGATTCCCTTCATTTTGACAAATCCCTTGTTCCACACATCAGGGTAGGTTTTACTCAAATGATGTTTTTTAGAAATAGAAGCTGAATTTGAAAAAAGTGAGAGAGTTTTTTGTCTACAATAGGCGAAGGAAAAAAACCCTCCTTCACTTTTTACACAGGTGTCATGGTTTTAGAGAAATGTCAAAAATAAAGTTTCCTCAGGAGGGTTGTTGCACTTCTGGAGTGGCCTTGGGAAAGTCAATATTTCTCTTAGTTTGGTTTTCCAAATGACTTTCTTGATAAGTGAAATGATATCTAGATAGAGATAGATTTCCAATGAGCTATCCTGAGCTCAATTTTGAGTTAGGGAAGACCTTCCAAAGTTGAATGCAACAACACTCTACATTTAGGCAGCCTCATTTTGCACATTTTGACTAGTCTTGGGCAATTGGACTTGTGATAGGGCAAATGACCTCCAAATTGGAAAATTCAAAATTTTCTGAAAACTAGACTCGACAAGCTTTCCAACGCAATATCAGACACCCAATTTGGACACTAGGAAGGTCTCCAAAAGTGTCCTGCAAAAAGTGCTATGCATAGAATTGGCGCTACACACCTGGCACAGGTTTTACACTGAGATTTGTTCAGGTGCTACGCATACAAAGTGCGCTACACACTTGGGAGGAAGTGCTACACACCTAGAAATTGGACTAAAAATTGTTCCAAATTTCACCATTTTTCCTCAAAACTTCAATTTCCCCTCTAAACAAGTAAGTACATGAATCCTATCTTGTGTGTTAGGGTTTGTTTACTAAGATTGGTGTTTTGTGTTCTTCAAACTGAAATCCTAGCTTCTAGGGTGAAACCCTAGCTTTCTTCATTGCACTAGTGGTTGTATACTCTTTCCCTTTAATCCCATTCCCCTCATACATTTTTCCCTTAATCCCATTCTCCACATATAATTTACCAAACTCTACACTCCCCAAACCCTACTCACATCATCAAACTCTACCCACTCTCCCTAAAACCCTACTCATCCCTAAAATCTGTTCATCATACTTTTTCACACACACTCTACCCAATTCCTTCACATTATTTCCATGCTACTATCCATAATACATCCATATACAACCACATTTTTCAAAACCAAGGGAAAACAATGGAGATGGACAATGAGTATGAAATGGAGGAAGAAACCCTTAGTGATAGTTCCATGGAAGGCCTTAAGGAGCAAAGAAAAAGCATGATAAACTCAAGATATTGGCTGAAAGCATCATTGGCCCAGCAAAGTACCTAACAAGGATCACTCATGCCAAATTTAAAGGAATTTGGAGCATTTTTTGTCATTTTTGAAATTTTTAATGTAAAAAGCAGTTTTTTCCAATAGGTGCGTAGCGCCACCAGCGCTACGCTTTTGATGGGGGCTTCCATTTGTAGAAAAGTTTACATTTTTAGAATCAACATGAAAAATTATGCAAGCTCAGAAATGGATGAGAAATTTTGACAAGTTCTGGACCTCCAAAAGGGCCAAAAACACCAAAAAAGTGCCCTCTCTGCCACCTTTTTTGCCACACAGGAAGCAATCTTGGGAGATTTCATTTTTGGAGGGGCAAATGGACTCCAAATCAAAAAGTCAAGTTGTTCGAGAAAGTAGACTCACCAAAATTTCCAATGAGCTATTCTACACATGATTTGGACTTCGAGAAGCCTTCCAAAACTAGCATAGAAAAAGCACTACGCATAGGACCAGTGGCGCTACACATAGGAGAAAAAATTGCCAGTTTTGCCTGTTTATTCACAATTTCGCCCAGTTTGCCGTTAGTTTGAATTTTTTTCTCTCTTCATAAATTAATGATGTAATATGATGTAAATTGATGTACTATGATGTCAATATGATGAAATATGACTTGAGGAGGTAGATACATTAGGATAGAGTTGATTTAAGGATGAATGAATTAGTTTCCATAGTGTTAGAGGCAAGCTGTTCCACTTCCTATTTTTCAATTCCTAGTTTAGATCTCGTTGAAACAGCTCCTTGACTCATGGATTTGACCCCTGATGACTAGAATAGGTGGTTTGATGTCTATATCTTGTACTTTCTTAGTCATTTGCCAAGGTTGGACTCTTGTGGATGCATTGAGCACTATTGTAAATCACTTCTGCAGTTTGGCAAGGAAATGAACCAGAATTTTGTAGCATTTTGTGGGATTCTTGTGGTAATGTGAATTAGCATTGTTTTATCCTCTTTTATTCAGTTTATCTTATGTGTATATGTTCCATCATATCTCTTTTTTTGCATAACTAAATGAATCAAGATTAAAGGGTGGGATCCATTGATGTTCAGTGCTCTGCCTTGGGGTTTTATTTAGTTTTAAATGTTTTCTTCTGTTTGAAGAGGACTCATGAAACTTCAATGCCCTCTCCAACTCCTCACCAGTCTTTAGACTCACCATCACGTTTATTTCAAAGTACTAAAACACTTTCCTACCTCGCCCCATAGAAAACTATGCAAATCTGAGTTGATTTCCAAGACCCAAAGCTGCCTTCCTCATTTGATCCAACAACCAACCATTAAAATCAATCAAATTCCTCTAAGCATATACCTAGCCTAAAATTAGTATTTATATTAGTCATCTCAAGCCTTACTTGCCATAATTTTTTTTTTATTTTGAGATTGACAAGGAGAGAGCCCTCTCCCGACTTGGTAGGGCTAGCTACCAGGTTAAGCGTGGTTTGATGTTACCCTAGACTTGCCTTTCTCAGCCTGAGGTAGATTTAGGCTATAACAATCTCTTCAAACTTTGCCCAGATCAGATCTTGAGAAGGTGTTTCAGGGAGGAGGAATTTTTTGACATTCTCCTGACTTGTCATGACGAGCCTTGTGGAGGTTATTAGTAGTAAATAGAACCGCCTTCAAGATATTGCAAGCAGGTTACTATTGGCCCACTCTTCATCAAGATGTTAGGAGATACACCAACCAATGTGATTGGTGTCAAAGGATGGGGAAACCTACTCCAAAGGATGAGATTCCCATGCAACCTCAAGTGACCTTTGAGCCATTTGAGAAGTGGGGCATGGACTTTGTGGGTCCTATCAGCCCTCCTTCAAAACAAAAGCAATACATCATTGTGTTCATAGATTACCTGACGAAGTGGGCAGAAACAAAAGCAATCAAAGCAGTAGTAGAGGAAAAAGTAGCTGAGTTTTTGAGAGAAAACAGTTTCTACAAGTTCGGGTATCCAAGAGAATTGGTCTCAGATCAAGGCAGTCAGTTAACTTCCAATTTGATTGAAGACCTGCTCACACATCACAAAATCAAGCACAGGACTTCCACCCCTTACCATCCACAAGCCAATGGGCAGGTTGAAGTCATTAATAGAGCTTTGGAAGGAATTCTAACCAAGGTAGTGAATAGTAGTAGAAAATATTGGGCAGACAGATCAGTTGAGGCCACCTGGGCCTACAACACAACATGGAAGACCACCACAAGGTTCACAGCTTATGAACTGGTCTATGGGAAGAAGGCTTTGCTGTCAATAGAATTCGAATTCAATACACTAAGGATGGTAGCTCAGCTGGACCTAGACCTCAGCCATGCACAAAAGGAAAGATTACTCCAGCTCAATGGATTAGATGAACAAAGATTGTAGGCCCTTCCACACAAAGGTAGTTTAGCTTCAGAGGAAGATATGGAATGAAAAAAATATCAAGGAGAAGCAATTCCAAGAGGGAGATTGGGCACTGCTTAATGATTCTGTTATCACTTAAAACCACAGTTCACCTGTGGCCAAAGATTCATATAAAAAAAAACATTTGGTTTAAGTCAATAGGTTCTTAGGTGTGTCACTTTGAAATTAGTTTTCCAAAGGTATTGATGTGAGTCCTTGTAAAAAACCGTTAGATACCCTCTCTCATGATAGTTAAAGCATGTCTTGTCTTGATTACTTCATTCTGATTTTGCACAGTTTCGCAGCGCGATATGATTGGCTAGTTTAGCTGCGCAATCATTTTTCACCTTTCTGCAGCATATCATTGAGCAGCCATTTCGTAGCGCGGTATGTCATTTCATAATTGCCTGCACTACGAAATCGGGGATTCGGGGTTTTTCTGCAACATATTTCCTTGAAATGTCAAATCTCGGGAGGTGAGTCATTAGAACCGTTCATATGTGTCAGTCGACGTCCTCTCCAGGTCATGATAGGATTCATTCCGCCATCAGATATAGGATCACACACATGTCAATTATTTCAATAAATCTTATGAAGTATGGTAGTGTAATTATGTTTATTCATGATGCATTAACGTGCCTGTTCTATGTTGAGCATTTGAAAAAACACAAGGAAGCCCGAATTCTCATTTAAAAAGAGACTACTGCAAGCGAGCCTGCATTCCAAAGCCGAAGCTGTTGTGTAAATTGGATGTGCTGATTAAGTTCTCTGTGTAAGAATTTTCTGAGCGAGATGGAGAAAAGAGAGCATAGATCCGGAAGATGTCTGAGAACCGAACCAGAAGGACTTGATCTCACGCTCAAAGATGAAGGTGTTGCACGAGCTTTCAAACAAGCTGGTTGCTGGAGGTTCTGTAAAAAATTGAAGGGCGGACACACAGAGGTAACTAACCTTTGCACTAAATTTCAGTGGTTTGAATTCTAAGGTTGCATTACTAGAGTTCCCTGTGTCCCCGCAAGCTATTTCTGCTGTCACCAAAATTCCAAGAAGTGGACAGGAATGGTTCAAGAACTATAAGTTTGACATGACTCCATGTAAGGAGTTTTTGAAGGATCAATATGTAAACGAGGACCTCACTAAGGCGGTGCCAAGGTATTATATTAAAGAGCATTATGCTCTGCTCCTCACAGCCATCCAGAAATACCTCACATGCGAGGGAAGGTACACCAAAGTTTACTCATATCACTTCAAACTCTTGCTACATTTCACAGGGAAGGCGTCAATAGATATCCCTTTTTATTTATTCAGGAGTCTTGGTAAAATGTGCGACAAAGTTCAGTTTAAAAAGGATAATTATGAAACTTCACTTTTCCACCATGGTTTAATTAAGTTACTGGTGTTAGATAGCTTACAAAAAATCGGAAGGGATTGGGACTCTTTTATTTTCATGTCGGGTTTCCAAAGCAAAACAAGTCTTACCCCACTGCCAGACAGGGAAAAAGAAAGAAGGATTCAAGAGCCCACATTGGCTGAACTCAAGAAGGAGGTTAAAGACCGAAAGAAACCCAAAGATAAACCAAGGAAATCAGAGAAGCCTGTAGTCATAAAAGAGACACCCAAACCATCCAAGGAGAAGACCAAACATCAGAAAGTTGCATCAAAGCCAAGTGGAGTTGCACAAGTAACAAGGATCAGAACTAGAAGCCAGCTAAGCAGAGAAAAAGGAAAACCAGTGGCAGTGGAAGACAACCCTATGTCAAAGGCTAGTCTAAAGGATTTGCTGGAAGCAATTGACTTTGAACAAACCACATCAGTGCAGGTGGAGCCTACGCCAATTGATCTAACCCAATCATCCCCTGACAGCTCCAAGAAATCAAAAGCCTCAAAAAGGCTAAGATTTGAGGAGGCTGGAAAAGAATTCATGGTCAAGCCTCGAAGGCAAATCACTAGGAGACAAACCCAAGCAGCAGAACAAGTCCAAAAAGATGAGGAAACTGCCAAGGTAACAACAAAAGAAACCAGACCATTGCCTAAGGCAGAGAAGGTAGAGAAGGCAGAGAAAGCAGAGGAAACCAAAAGAATAATCTATACCAGAGGACAGGCCAAACAAAGAGGAAAGCAGATAGCTCAGGCAGAAAAGACAAAGGAGAACAGAAAGAAAGATGTGAAGGAAAAAGCTCCTATGGTCAAGAAAGACAAAACCTCATCTACAAAGGAGAAATGGGAAGCCGCTGACAAAGAAATGGCTGATTTAGAAAAGACAGTATTAGAGATTGCAGCCATGGAGAATGAACTTGCAAAGCTAAAGGCTCAGCTAGGCAAGTTAGCTGCTAAATAAATTGAAATTGTTTAAAGGTCAAATGTTGCTCCAAGTTTTGTTTATTTTTTCTTAAGCTAATTAATTTTTGAGGCATGTATAAAAGGAGGCAAATTAGTAATTTTGGAACCAAGGGTGAAGCTGTAACAGTCAAAGTAATTGAAGAAATTCATTGAAGACTGTGATTTTGCAAAGAACAGCAGTTTCGTAGCGCGCTACGAAACTGCTGTAGGTGACTGTTTTTAAAAGAAAATTCAAAAATGGTGCTGAGGTCATCAAATTTTGTGAAGAAAGGCTTCGAGGATAGGAAGGAAATCATAAATGGTTGCCAAAGCCTTCAAAGAATGACAAATGTAAATCTTGTTGCATAAAGGTGAAACTTTTTTGTCTTTACTAAAGTTTTCATAAAGTATCTTTATGACCGGAAAATTAGGGTTTCTGGTAGGATTACCAGAATTTTGAGTTGAACACCTGGCAGTGTCCATAAAGCGTCCAGATTATCAGTCATATAGGTGTTATTGCATGGTCATTAAGGTCATTGTACAGCTTCAAGCACGTTTTGTTGGAAAATAAACATGGATTAAAGCAGAGACCGTGAAAACAGAGGATATATCTTCATCAAAAGCTGAGTCAGCAACACAGTTGGAATCCAAGGCAGCTAGTTCAGTGAATGCTCCTCAAATATATTTCAGCCACTACAGGAAAGGCACAGGTGTCAAAGATCAGGAGAGAATCATGCACATGAGGAGATGGTAGTAGAGTTTGATCAGAAATAGGACTCTATATATTAAAAGCACAATACCTCTGTATTCAAGAAGTTAGTTAAAATATAGATAAGGTAGTTAATGATAGGTTTTCGAGCTCCCCTCATGCTGGAGGAGGAGTCTCAAGTAGCTTAAGTTTTGTTTTCCTATATATAGGAAAAACTCTGATGTAAAAGGGGTTGGAGATTTTTATCAAAAGGACAGAGTTTCAGATTGGCTTATGTAAAGTGTTTTCACAGTAATAGAAAGTACACTGTTTCTTCCCAAGATTCATCTTGTGTTTCAAATGTTCAGAATGTATGTGGTTTGGTTTTATTCATCTTGTTTTACAGTTCACTAAACATGCAATCACTCTGAATTCATCATTGATGCTCAGACTTCCTGTGTATGTTTTGTTGAGTTGATGTCCTTCTTGGTAGATGTTTTGAACAGTGAGACATTATATGCCTTGGTTTCCATGATTCAGTAGCTGCTTGTGTACTGTAGGAATGTATGACTCCATGAGCCCAATGGGAGAAGCCTTGATTTTGTTGTTCCAACCAGCTTAAACTTTATTCACTTTTCAAAGAGTTAGCCATCTTTTTGCCCTTAAATGCATATCAGAAATCTGTGAGAGAGCCCTCTCTGACTAAGGAGGCTAAACCTTAGTCTAAAGCCTGGTTTGAAACAGTTGCATGAGATCTCACTAAGTAGCAGCCTTTAGTGTATGATTTTGTGACAACACAGCCTAAGAAAGTAAAAGCTGCAAATCAGAATCCTCAAGTTACAAAGACCCTGCAGATCCTTTCTAGACCACATCAAAACCATCCCAGTCCCACCATTGAAGATGTAACTGATAACCAACCTTCTAATGAGCAACCTTCGACTTCAGTCCCCCTCAAGGGAATAGTGGAACAACCTCCAGAAATCATACTAGGAAATCCAATTAGAAACACTCTAAACAATGGAAAAGAAGAACCGACTACTCAGAACCTTGGTGCTAGAAATGCTCAAACAGACAAATCCCCTCTGCCTTTCAATTTGGGAGCAGAGGTGGCCAAACTCAAAATCTCAGTGCCTCTGACAGAATTGGTCAAACATGAAACTTACAAATCTCAAATTAGTAAATCTTTAAACTTCGTTGAAAATGAAGACTCTGTGAATTTATTTGATGATCAACCTGAGTTAATTTTTGGACCTGATTTAATGGAAAACTAGTTGAAAGAGGAATACCACCCTTCTACATTAGCCTTAACATCCACGATAAAATACTACATAATTCCATGCTTGACTGTAGAGCTTCACATAATTTTATGCCTAAGTCTTTCATTGAGAAGCTTAATTTGGATATCACCAGGCCTTACAAGGATATGTTTTCCTTTGATTCAAGCCAAGTTAAGTGCTTAGGGCTTATAAAAGATTTGTGTGTTTCCCTAGTTCAGTACCCTGCCAAGACCATACTTATGGACGTAGTTGTTGCTGATATACCACCTAAGTAGGGTATGTTGTTGTTTAGATCTTGGGGTTTCAAACTCCAAGGATCTCTGCAACTGGACATGTCATATGCTACAATATCAGTCTTTGGACATCCCATGAAACTGTATAGAGAGACTCTGATAAAGTATGTAGTGAGTACTCAGGAGAGGCCTCAAAACTTTCCTATATATTCAGTACATTCTGATATTGATTCTTTCATACTTTATAATGCTGAAACTAATCAAGAAGACACTTCAAGCAGCGTAATAGCAGAACCAAAGGAAATTTCAGCATTAAAAGAAAATCAAAACGTCCAAATTCATGAAATTTCAGATAACAAAGATGACCTAGATACCTTAGTCAAGAAAGATTTCATTCCCCCAGATAGTGAAAATTATGAGCATGAAATCCTATGGCATCTTGAATTTGATGGGCCGGTCAACAAACTAGGTGTAGGAGCAGGTGTATGGATTTAAAACTTAGAAAACGATCATTCAGAGGGTCATGCCTACAGATTGAACATTAAATGCATAAACAACATGGCCGAATATGAAGCACTTCTATTAGGTCTGAAACTAGTGAAAAGGTTAGGAGCCATAAGAGTCTCTATTATGGGGGATTCTGAGTTGGTAATCAAACAAATTAATGCTATTTATATGACTAGGGATCCTAGGCTAGGATTTTATAGAGGAACAGTGGTAGAAATACTAAATACTTTTTTAGAACCAAACTTGCTATTATCCCCATAAAACACAACATGCAAGCTCACAGCTTAGCCATGTTTGCTAGCACTTGCAAGCTGTCATTTCATCCCAACCATCAGTACACTGCTGAGATTAGGCACTAACCTTCCATTCTTGACAACTTGAAGAACTGGTAAGTATTTGAGAATGATCAACAAATTAACAATTTTTTAACTTTAGATAATGAATTTGTAAATGGCAACATAGACACTGACATAACATTATATTTTGATTACTTTGATGAAGTAGAAATTAACAAAGTAGAAGATGATAAAATAGATATATTTTATCCCACAAAGTTTACAAAAGCAGATATTTGAAACCTAAAACAAATGGAAATTGATGAAGCAATTGATGAAAAATATGAATTCATTAACCTTAAAGACAATTTTTACTCCAAAGGATTAACTCCTTTGGAGGACTCATTTGATTCAAAAAATATTACTAAAAAGCCTAAAATGGAACCCTTGAAATCAAACGTTGAGGAATGTAATAGGCTCTAAAGAAGATCCCAAACTGATAAAAATTTCAAAGTCATTACCTCCTGAAAAGTGAAATATATGGAACTGCTGAAAGAATTTCGATATGTTTTTGCCTGAAATTATGAGGACTTGAAGTCCTATGATACCAGCATAATACAACACACAATTCCCTTAAAATAAAATCAAAAGCCTTTTAGAAATAAGCTTAGAAGAATCAACCCTGTTTTGCTGCCTTCTATTGAAAAGGAGATCAAAAGAATGTATGAAGCCAAGATTATTGCACCAATTAGATTCTCAGACTGGGTTTCCAATTTGGTACCTACGAGAAAGAAAACTGGCAAAATTAGGCTATATGTTGACCTTAGGAATTTGAACAAAGTTTCACTTAAGGATAACTATCCTTTTCCTAAAATGGACCACATATGATAGAGGGTAGTAGGTTCCACCAGAATCTCACTCCTAGATGGGTTCTCTGGTTATAACCAAATCCTAGTCCACCCAGATGATCAGGGGAAGACTGCATTCACCACCCCATGGGGCACTCTCATGTATGTGAAAATGCCATTTGGGTTAAAAAATTCAGGGGCCACCTTTCAAAGAGCAATGGACATAGCTTTTGCTAAAGAAATCCATGACTTCCTGTTAATCTACCTTGATGATATCACAATATTCTCTAAATTAGATCAACAACACGTGGATCATCTTAGGCAGTTTTTTACTAAATGCAGGAAATATGGAATTTCTCTGAATCCTAAAAAATCTCTATTTCGGTTGGAATAAGGGAAATTACTAAGCCACGCTATCTCAAAAGGTGGTATTCGGATTGATCCAACAAGAATTGAAGCCATTTTGCAGATATCACATCCCAGGAACATAAAAAAACTCCAATCATTTTTTGGTAAAATAAACTTTTTGAGAAGATTTATCTCTAATTTAGCTAAGTTAATTAGATTACTAAACAACATGTTAAAGAAAGATTCGACTATTAAATGGACTCTAGAGGCTAAAAGGTCATTTGAAGATATAAAGTTAGGCTTAACACAAACACCATTTCTCATCAGTATAATTTTTGATAGGGAATTCATCATATCTTCTTTTGCTTCAGAACACACAATTGCTGCAGTTCTTTTGTAGAAAAATAATCAGGGTTTTGAACAACCAATAGCCTTCTTCAGTAAAGCCCTGAGAGATGCACCTTTAAAGTATAATATAATAGAAAAGCAAGATTTTTCTTTGGTTAAAGCTATTCAAGATTTCATAGTTTATATTTTGTACTCCCATATAGTGGCTTATGTCCCCAATGTTGTAGTTAAAGACATTTTAACTTAGGATGGACCTGATGGAAAGAGAGAAAAGTGGATAGCTACAATATTAGAGTATGGATTGGAAATTAAACCTACAAAATTGATCAAAGGCCAAGGTTTGGCTAAGCTTATGGATGAATGAAACTATTAGGCCCTGGACATAAATTTCATTGCAGAATTGGATAACGAAGAGGAGATGGCAACTCCATAGATCAGCCAAGCCTTTACAGATTCACCATGGTATGCTAACATAATATACATTCTACAAAACCTTCAAGCTCCTCCAGAGTTATCCAGAACTAAAAGAAGGTTCTTAAAAATGAAATATTTGAAGTTTTGCATAAATGATAATGCTTTATTTTGGAAGAATCATGAAGGCATCTTTCTGAATTGTTTATTAAAAGAAAAATATGATAAAATTTTGCAATAGTTTCATGCAGGGGACTATGGGGGACATCCCTATTGGAAGGCAACATATGATAAGATCTTAAGCGCTGGTTTTTACTAGCCCACTCTGTTTGCTAATGTAAAGAAGTTTGTAACCTTATGCCACAAATGTCATATTTTTGAAGGAAAAAGAAAACTACTACCATTACCTTTGAAACCTATATCTACTGAAACACCATTTCAACATTGGGGTGTTGACTTCAATGGTGAAATTAATCCCCCTTCCTCTACCCAGCATAGATGGATCTTAACTGCCACAGATTATTTTACAAAATGGATAAAAGCCATACCCTCCAAACAAGCCACTGATATTGTCATAATATGTTTTCTAGAGGCCAACATTTTGTCCAGATTCAGTTTCCCCACAAAGATCATCACAGATAATGCTACAGCCTTTAAATCAAAGAGGATGATTGATTTCTGCAACAAATATCACATAACCCTTGGTCATTCCACAACTTACTATCCCCAGGGAAATGGACTTGCAGAATCATCCAGTAAGAGCTTAATGAATATTCTCAAAAAATTGTTGGAAGATAATAAGAAGACCTAGAATAAGAAACTAGTAAATGCCTTGTGGGCAGACAGGTTGACCACAAAGAAATATATTTGTACCAGTCCTTATCAGCTAGTCTATGGAATGGAGGTTGTCTTCCCATCTTCTTTGGGAACTCCAGTGATGAAATTACTCCAAGAAGCACAGGTTTAGCCAAATGATATTTAGAGAAGGATTAACCAGACAACTCATTTGCAGCAAACCAGGGAGCAAGTGTACATCAGGTCCCAAGTTGTGCAGGAGAGAATCAAGAAAGCATTTGACAAAAGAACAAAGGCAGAAGATTTCTATCTAGGGGATAAAGTTTTGAATTGGGACTCAAGAAGGGAAGATAAAGGGAAACATGGGAAGTTTGAATTCTTATGGAAAGGTCCTTAAATTATTTATGCTTCTAGAGGTAATAATGCTTATTTTCTCAAAGAATTGTATGGTGCAGAAGTAGAAGGAGGACCAGTCAATGGTCAAATTCTTAAGCACTATATAGACCCCAGTAACTGATTCTACTAATCACTTGTACATATTATATCCTTCACAAAGTTTATCTTGGATTGGATGATAAATTTTGGAGTTGAAGCCCAAAGAGAAGGCCCGAAGCTTCAAAAGTTTCACTATAAATAAATATCAACAAAGCAACAAAGTAAAGGGAAAGTTGCAGAGTAAAATAATAGAAATTCAGAAGGCCATTGATCTACTAGTTCTTGACATTTCACCAGGAAATGTCATCCCCAAGTGGAGCCACTGTTATGTTCCTATACCAATAGGTGTCATAATTTTGAATGGATGAGGTCAAAACTGTAGTATGTACATACCTTTGCTTTCTGCAAATGTTTTCCATATTCAAAGAAATCAAAAAAATTAAAAAATGTAAAGAGGGTATGTCCTAAAAGAAAAATCAAAAGACAAAAAGAATGAAAAGGTAAAAATATATAAAAAATGAACCCCAAGGAAAAATAAAAGACCATGAAAGGGTGCAAGTCCAAATGGCACTACTATTTTACCTGTTGTACGTAATGTCCCTTAATAATAAATAATAAAAAATAATAAACAATAAACAATAAATAAAATGATAAATAATAATAATAAATTAATTACATGCTTTAAATTAAATATAGGAAATAAAACAAGAAAAATAGTAAAAATCAATAAAACTATCAAAAAGTAAAAACAAAAGAATAAAACAACAAAGCAGTAAGTTGTGTGTTGACACATGGAGTGTGTGCATGTGGTTCCCCTTCTAATGTTTGCTCTATTTAATAGATGGTGAGTAAGATAAGAGGTATTCCATCATTCCATGATTCCACCATCCATTTTCTTGGGAGAATAGTGTTCTAAGATAAAGGATTCCCTCTTAGTAGTACGTTGATTGAGGGCTTGGGGGTGGCCAATTGTAGCAAGATTTTGTGCAACTGAGCTTACGGTTGGGTGTAGCGTCGTCCCCAAAACTTTGTTGCAGTGGGAAGACTTCAACTAGCATTCAACCCAGAAAACAAAAGTAAGTATCTCTACTTATAGTTTTGAAATTTGATGTTAATTAGTTGATAATTGCATGTTGATTATAAATTGCTAAATTAATCTAATTACTTATGTGAGTGATGGATAAATCACTAGGGGGGCAACAAGCCCTCATGCAAGTACATTAAGCATAACATAAGACTTAAATAAGGATGACCTCTTGTCTGTGTGCCATTTCGATAAGAAAAAATATGTATAGTGATCATGGAATTTTAACTTGATATTGATGATTTAAATGATTATACAACCAATAATATCTTTACAATGAATTTCACTAAAATTTCCTTGAGGAAGGAATAATACATGATGAGAGATCATGGCTTGAGATGATGAGGCTCATTTGGAATTTAACGATGTACTTAGATGAGTATACCTATGGTGTAGATGGTCAACTTAGTAGTTGGAAAAAGTGGGAATGATTTTTGAAAAGTAATTCACAACTTGATGAAAACATGACACTAATAGTATTAGTGAGATAATCTAGATCCTAAAAGGATGTTTAATAATCTTAGTTTGTAGTTGGTATTCAATGTTTGTACAAGTAACTGAAATTGATTTTTCCGATGAATCACGATAAGAATGCTTATAGAATATTATTCTATATTTGATAAGTATTGAGATGTTTCTCATATTGACGATGTTTCATGATATGATGGTATAAGGGTGATCATGCCCATGTGGTTCATATTTATATAGTTGTTACAATAGTAATGATGTATACTTATGATGATTATGATATGCATAGGCATTATGATGTTATGTCGAGGTATATTGACCTATTCATTTACTACGTGATGATAGGTATTTAATGTTGAATACTCATGATGGATATGATATGCATAATGTGGCATAGGAATTATGATGTTGTAATATCATATTTATTGACATGTGATTCATTTATTATGTGAAGTCATGATATGTCTTTGATGCAAATATGTTGATGTTATAACTTAAGATGGTATTTCATGAGGTAAAGCACATGATAGTTGCATACAAATTTATGACATGCATGAGCATGTAGTTCGTTATTATTCATAATGTTGCGATTAACAATGATGAATGTACTCATGATGACATGCAAGACTTGGCATGTGGATTATTTTCTATGATACTATGATGGTATAGCTAATGCATTGGTTCCATGTTGAGGTGTGTTGATTGAAAAGACTCCACAAATGGACCAAGAGGGTTGCTTTATTTGATGATCTCGTGGGAGCCCATACTCATGAGGGAGAATAAGTAACACCATATGGGCTGGGGACATACTCAATCAACACTACATATGCTAGTGGTTCCTTTGTCTTGTATAGCTCTTGATGGATAGCTCTTGAGGGGCTATGAGACCATCATGAGGAGGCCAAGTGCCTAATATTATAGGCTAAGTGCCTACTATTGGAATGGGATGCCGAAGTCTGGTGGGGGTGTAAGGACTTCGATGCCTAGGGTTGTGCACCTTAGTAGTTGTGGAGGGAGTGGGCCAACCTTGTGAGATGCCTTGAGTCATTGAGTATCGTACCGAATGCCTGCTTGGGGCAGATGAGGTCTGAGTCAGGCATGAGCCTTGGGGCCAGCCTTGGACTAGGATACAGACTGGGGAGGCTTATGCTTGGTTTCAAAAGTGGGAAAAAGGACAGAGATTCCTTGAGATTTCCCGGGTGTTGTGAAAACTTTCAATGCTTGCTGGTTATACTAGCTCAACAAAGGGTGTCGGGACTATTACATGATGTAATAAATAACAAAATCAATGTAATGACCCTTAATAATAAATAATAAATAATAAATGATAAATAATAATAAATAATAAATAATAATAAACAATAAATAATAATAATAATAAATTAATTGCATGCTTTAAATAAATATAAGAAATAAAACAAGAAAAATAGTAAAAATCAGTAACACTATCAAAAAGTAAAAACAAAAGAAATAAAACAAGAAAAATAGTAAAAATCAGTAAAACTATCAAAAAGTAAAAACAAAAGAATAAAACAAGAAAGTAGTAAGTTGCATGTTGACACATGGAGTGTGTGCATGTGGTTCCCCTTCTAATGTTTGCTCTATTTAATAGATGGTGAGGAAGATGAGATGTATTCCATCGTTCCATGATTCCATCATCCATTCTCTTGGGAGAATAGTGTTCTAAGACAAAGGATTCCCTCCCAGTAGTACGTTGATTGAGGGCTCGGAGGTGGCCAGTTGTAGCAAGATTTTGTGCAACTGAGCCTACGGTTGGGTGGAGAGTGGTTACCAAAACCTTGTTGCAGTTGGGAGACTTCAACTAGCATTCAAAGCAGAAAACACAAGTAAGTATCTCTACTTATAGTTTTGAACTTTTATGTTAATTAGTTGATAATTTCATGTTGATTATAAATTGCTAGATTAATCTAATTAATTATGTGAGTGTTGGATAAATCACTAGGGGAGCAACAAGCCCTCATGCAGGTATATTAAGCATAACATAAGACTTAAATAAGGATGACCTCTTGTATGTGTGCCATTTCGATAAGAAAAATATGTATAGTGATCATGGAATTTAAACTTGATATTGATGATTTAAATGATTATACAACCAATAATATCTTTACAATGAATTTCACTAAAATTTCCTTGAGGAAGGAATAATACATGATGAGAGATTATGGTTCGAGATGATGAGGCTCATTTGAAATTTAACAATGTACCTAGATGAGTATACCTATGGTGTAAATGGTCAACTTAGTAGTTGGAAAAAGTGGGAATGATTATTGAAAAGTAATTCACAACTTGATGAAAACATGACACTAATAGTATTGGTGAGATAATCTAGATCCTAAAAGGATGTTTAATAATCTTAGTTTGTAGTTGGTATTCAATGTTTGTACAAGTAACTGAAATTGATTTTTCTGATGAATCATGATAAGAATGCTTATAGAGTCTTATTCTATATTCGATAAGTATTGAGATGTTTCTCATATTGACAATGTTTCATGATATGATGGTATAAGGGTGATCATGCCCATGTGGTTCATATTTATATAGTTGTTACAATAGTGATGATGTATACTTATGATGATTATGATATGCATAGGTATTATGATGTTATGTCGAGGTATATTGACATATTCATTTACTATGTGATGATAGGTATTTAATGTTGAATACTAATGATGGATATGATATGCATAACGTGGCATAGGAATTATGGTGCTATAATATGAGATTTATTGACATGTGGTTCATTTATTATGTGAATTCATGATATGTCTTTGATGCAAATATGTTGATGTTATAACTTAAGATGGTATTCCACGAGGTAAAGCATACGAAGTTGCATACAAATTTATGACATGCATGAGCATGTAGTTCGTTATTATTCATAATGTTGTGATTAACAATGAAGAATGTACTCATGATCACATGCAAGACTTAGCATGTGGATTATTTTCTATGATACTATGATGGTATAGCTAATGTGTTGGTTCCATGTTGAGGTGCGATGATTGACAAGACTCCACAAATGGGTCAAGGGGGTTGCTTTATTTGATGATCTCGTGGGAGCCCATACTCACGAGGGAGAATAAGTAACGCCATATGGGCTGGGGACATACTCAATCAACACTACATATGCCAGTGGTTCCCTTGTCTTGTATAGCTCTTGATGGATAGCTCTTGAGGGGCTATGAGACCATCCTGAGGAGGCTAGTGAATGATATTGCAGGCTAGGTGCCTAGTATTGGAATGGGATGCCGAAGTCTGGTGGGGGTGTAAGGACTTTGATGCTTGGGGTTGTGCGCCTTAGTAGTTGTGGAGGGAGTGGGCCAACCTTGCGAGATGCCTGGAGTCATTGAGTACCATATCGGATGCCTACCTTGGGGCAGATGAAGTCTGAGTCAGTCGTGAGCCTTGGGGCCAGCCTTGGACTAGGATACAGACCAGGGAGGCTTATGCCTAGTTCCGAAAGTGGGAAAAAGGACAGAGATTCCTTGACATTTCCCGAGTGTTGTGAAAACTTTCGATGTCTGCTGGTTATACTAGTTCAATAGAGGGAGTCGAGACTGTTACATGATGTAATAAATAACAAAATCAATGTAATGTCCCTTAATTATAAATAATAAATAATTCAACTTAACTTCGGGACGAAGTTCCTTAAAGTGGGAGAGTATGTAATGTCCCTTAATAATAAATAATAAATAATTATAATTATTTAATTACATGCTTTAAATAAATTTAAGAAATAAAACAAGAAAAATAGTAAAAATTAGTAAAACTGTCAAAAAGTAAAAACAAAAGAAATAAAACAAGAAAAATAGTAAAAATCAGTAAAACTATCAAAAAGCAAAAACAAAAGAACAAATCAAGAAAGTAGTAAGTTGCATGTTGACACATGGAGTGTGTGCATGTGGTTCCCCTTCTAATGTTTGCTCTATTTAATAGATGGTGAGGAAGATGAGAGGTATTCCATCATTCCATGATTCCACCATTCATTCTCTTGGGAGAATAGTGTTCTAAGACAAAGGATTCACTAGTAGTAGTGCGTTAATTGAGGGCTCGGGGGTGGCCAGTTGTAGCAAGATTTTGTGCAACTGAGCCTACGGTTGGGTGGAGAGTCGTCCCCAAAACCTTGTTGCAGTTGGAATATTTCAACTAGCATTCAACCTGGAAAACACAGGTGAGTATCTCTACTTATAGTTTTGAACTTTGATGTTAATTAGTTGATAATTGCATGTTGATTATAAATTGCTAGATTAATCTAATTAATTATGTGAGTGATGGATAAATCACTAGGGGAGCAACAAGCCTTCATGCATGTACATTAAGCATAACGTAAGACTTAAATAAGGATGACCTCTTGTATGTGTGCCATTTCGATAAGAAAAAATATTTATAGTGATCATGGAATTTTAACTTGATATTGATGATTTAAATGATTATACAACCAGTAATATCTTTACAATGAATTTCACTAAAATTTCCTTGAGGAAGGAATAATACATGATGAGAGATTATAGCTCGAGATGATAAGGCTCATTTGAAATTTAATGATGTACTTAGATGAGTATACCTATGGTGTAAATGGTCAACTTAGTAGTTGGAAAAAGTGGGAATGATTATTGAAAAGTAATTCACAACTTGATGAAAACATGACACTAATAGTATTAGTGAGATAATCTAGATCCTAAAAGGATGTTTAATAATCTTAGTTCCTAGTTGGTATTCAATGTTTGTACAAGTAACTAAAATTGTTTTTTCTGATGGATCATGATAAGAATGCTTATAGAATATTATTCTATATTTGATAAGTATTGAGATGTTTATCATAATGACGATGTTTCATGATATGATGGTATGAGGGTGATCATGCCCATGTGGTTCATATTTATATAGTTGTTACAATAGTGATGATGTATACTTATGATGATTATGATATACATAGGAATTATGGTGTTATGTTGAGGTATATTGACATATTCATTTACTACGTGATGATAGGTATTTAATGTTGAATACTCATGATGGATATGATATGCATAACATGGCATAGGAATTATGATGCTATAATATGAGATTTATTGACATGTGATTCATTTATTATGTGAAATCATGATATGTCTTTGATGCAAATATGTTGATGTTATAACTTAAGATGGTATTTCATGAGGTAAAGCATATGATAGTTGCATAGAAATTCATGACATGCATGAGCATGCAGTTCGTTATTATTCATAATGTTGTGATTAACAATGATGAATGTACTATGATGACATGCAAGACTTGGCATGTGAATTATTTTCTATGATACTATGATGGTATAACTAATGCATTGGTTCCATGTTGAGGTGTGATGATTGACAGGACTCCACAAATGGGCCGAGAGGGGTGCTTTATTTGATGATCTCGTGGGAGCCCATACTCACGAGGGAGAATAAGTAACACCATATGGGTTGGGGACATACTCAATCAACACTGCATATGCCAGTGGTTCCTTTGTCTTGTATAGCTCTTGATGGATAGCTCTTGATGGATATCTCTTGAGGGGCTATGGGACCATCCTGAGGAGGCCAAGTGCCTGATATTGTAGGCTAGGTGCCTAGTATTGGAATGGAATGCGAAGTCTGGTGGGGTTGTAAGGACTTCGATGCCTGGGGTTGTGCGCTTTAGTAGTTGTGGAGGGAGTGGGCCAACCTTGCGAGATGCCTAGAGTCATTGAGTACGGAACCGAATGCCTGCCTTGGGGCAGATGAGGTCTAAGTCAGGCGCAAGCCTTGGGGCTAGCCTTGGACTAGGATACAAACCAGGGAGGCTTATGCTTGGTTCGAAAGTAGGAAAAAGGACAGAGATTCCTTGAGATTTCTCGGGTGTTGGGAAAACTTTTGATGCCTGCTGGTTATACAAGTTCAGCAGAGGGTACCGGGACTATTACATGACATAATAAATAACAAAATCAATGTAATGTCCCTTAATAATAAATAATAAATAATAATAAATACTAAATATTAAATAATAAATAATAATAATAAATTAATTACATGCTTTAAATAAATATAAAAAATAAAACAAGAAAAATAGTAAAAATCAATAAAACTATCAAAAAGTAAAAACAAAAGAATAAAACAAGAACGTTGTAAGTTGCATGTTGACACATGGAGTGTGTGCATGTGGTTCCCCTTCTAATGTTTGCTCTATTTAATAGATGGTGAGGAAGATGAGAGGTATTCCATCATTCCATGATTCCACCATCCATTCTCTTTGGGAGAATGGTGTTCTACGACAAAGGATTCTCTGGCAAGTAGTACGTTGATTGAGGGCTCGGGGGTGGCCAGTTGTAGCAAGATTTTGTGCAACTGAGCCTATGGTTGGGTGGAGAGTCGTCCCCAAAACCTTGTTGTAGTTGGAAGACTTCAACTAGCATTCAACTCGGAAAACATAGGTAAGTATCTCTACTTATAGTTTTGATCTTTGATGTTAATTAGTTGATAATTGCATGTTGATTATAATTTTCTAGATTAATCTAATTAATTATGTGTTGTTATTTTGGGGTTGTTACATTGTACAATAATGATTGTGTGCAACTTGTTATTTATGCCACAATCCATGGTAACCAAATAGTTTAATCTTGGAAGATAAGTAGATAGGTAGAGTAAATAAAAGAAGCTCAACAATCTAATTTGAGCCCTTGGATGTAATAAGGATAGGCTTAGATAGTTTCCATTGTAAAAGGAAAGAAAAATGTTTTGATAAGGATTTGCTAGCTTAAGTGCACCCTAATAAAGAGTAGAAAAAATGGTAGGATGAGTAGGTGGGTAAGTAGTTATATGGTTGTAGAATTATGGTGATTGATTGGATAAAATCATGTCATTTAATTTCATCATCAAGTTGCTAAAGTATGGAGGATAAATAAATAGTTACAAAGTCAAGTAATTAATTTCCCCCATTAATTTCACCTTTAATTGCACTAATTTCCCATAAGCAATGACAAAAAGTACCTAAAACCTTAAATTAAAGGGGCTCGGAGCATTTCTCTTACTTCTGGAGGGACTGGACCCTCGGCCCAATAACTTATAGGGTCTAAGTACTAAAGCCCCCTTACCAACATTCACTCCTCCATAATTCATTCATTTCATCTAAAAAATCCCTTTTCCTAAGGTGAAATCACCATTTGCCTAGGGAAAGTAATTACCCCTATACAAAACCCCTTTTCCACAAAAAACCCACAAATATACCTTTAGCCTAAGTTATAATGATTTAATTTGAAAAGCAAATAAAATTAATATACATTATACTTAGTGCATTTTTCTTTCCACCTTCATTTCATATTAACTCCTAATTTTAATTATATTAATTAATTCCCAAAGGAAACCCTTTCCCGTATGTTTTATTAAAGCCCATATGTTAATTTCCCGCCCCGAGGTTTGAAACATAAGCCTTATTAATAAATTAATTAAATGGCTTAATTAGTTGGTCAACGGCCAATTAAGAACCATAACCCTCCGCCAAATAAAAAGAGTAATTAATCAATCAATGATTAATTAAATATGTCCCTGCCAATCAAAGCATCCCCGACGTCATTAAGCCTCCCTAATCCATAGTTAATATCCCACCGGGCCCCTCCATTAAACCTTTGATCAAATCATCACCCCGATCACCATGCGATCTGACCCCTTCAGATCCAACAGTCGACACTCATATCGGGCAGCCTCCGAAAGCTGACCTTTACCCGCTCGATGTGAGCGGTTTCACTATTCACCCCACCGCTACGTGGTACCCGATGAATGGCATTGGGCGGCCTCCCCCCAAAACCACTCATCCCGAAAAGTGGTGTGATGGATTCCGCTTACCACTTACGCTAAACACCAAAATGTCACATCCCTCAATTGGCGCCAACTATCCTTTCCCAATGTACCCGCCAATATCCTTGACTTTATGCATAAAACCAAAAATCTTATAGTTTTTCATTTTTTATCGTGAAAAGAACATTTTGGATTCCATGCAAAGTACAAAGTACGTTCAACTGTCAACCTGCTACCAATTGTCAACTTTCCAAAGTCGTTGAACTCCAGACTACCTTGAAGATCCGTGCTTTTCCTGCAAATAGTGCACAACACCATTACTCCATTCAAACAATCGAAACTAGGTATTTACCCCATTTCCACTGAGAAACCCTGTTTTCTTACCGAACCTGAACTAAATTGCTTTAACTACTAAGTAATTTAGTAAAATTAAGCTGCTTGGTGATCCTAAACTACTCCGAAATAGACCAATTATCCCCCAATTTTCAATAAAACCCTTTGACCCCGTCCTTGAATCCACAAGGAACAAGGATGGATGCCCCAATTGCATTGAATGTCATGTTTATTACGAATCCATACAAAGATATAGACCATCTCCCACTTGCAGAAAAATATTTCCACATCAAAGACACTTTTGTCCGAGCATCCCCTTTGAAACTATTCTCCAAGTATAGAGACTTATACCTTAACCAAGTAGATTCCATTGGACTTTAGGAATCAGGTTTACCCAAGTACCAATTCCCTTGAGTTCATATGTTCCCAAAGATTGTACATTACTGCCACTTGAACTATGATCCCATCCAAAGGGTAGTAAGAACCGCTGACTAGTTTGTTTTGTCTACTATCACTGCCGAAACCATCGACCAAATGCTACAATTACAACCAAGCCAGAGTCCGACTCCTCTTTCCATTGGAGATATGCTTAATAGATACCCTATCCTCACATCAATCAGACTGGCCCAGTTTTTCTAGACCTTTATCAAAGAAGAGAAATACGTCCCAAAGGACTCTCCCCCTTATCTATAGACTATATTCTCCAACCTTGGCCGGGACATCATAGATATGATATCTAGTGTGCTAGGCTATACCACTAGTGAATTTGTTGATGAAGTCATAATATCCTTTATGTCCATCTACTCTCTTGACCAACCACCAGCCATCATGTTTGACTATGCTAAGTTTATTGCTGACAAAATGCATGATCAATTCATGAGATTGGAGAATGAAAGAGTATTTAAGTATTCCTCAGTTTTGTATCATTTATTCTTGTATTACCAAGCTGATAGATTTCCAATTTCCCTCCAAAAGCTTGATACGAGAGGCAATCCCAGATCAGTGATCTTTTGGACTTCCCTAATCCATCAATTTGACTCTCAATATGCTTATACAGACTTCATAGATCTCTTTGTGTACCCTGTGACAACAATGTTGCTAGGAAGCCCTCCTCCCAGAATCAGTGCAGACATTAGGAGGATCCTATAGTTTTCAAAGCAATATAAAGTGGGGGATTGGTACTTGTACCAAAACCACACTGAAATCAGAACTTATGGATGTAAGTTAGATCCCTACAAATTGCCTAGATACCTCCCCATGAGATTGTTTTCTTTGGAGTACTATAGACAAATGATCAATTCAGATGAGGTGCACTTTGTGAAAGCCAAGAAGAAAGCCCAATTTAGGATAAAGGATAAATTGGGCCCATTTATTTGTAACAATAGGGAAGCAGGAAAGAAGGCAGATGAAATCCTCCAAAGGTTGAAATTGAAACAGAGTTTTATGTGGACTTATGACCCTTTAGATTTCATTTGTAATAGGAGACAAAAGAATAAATTATCTCCTTACGTCCACCATAGAATCCCTAAAATTAAACAATATGCTAATCAATCTGAATGGGTGGAAGGCTCTTTGATAGATCGAGATAACACAAAGGTTACTGTTGATAATGTATTGATAGACTTAGATAGAAGACTTGATGAGGATTCTTTGTACAAGTGCCAAGAGTGTCTCAATCTCAGAGACAATCACAGGGACACAATGGGCAGACATCAGGGGCAAGGCCATCAGAACAAGCAAGACCATCAAAGGAACCAGAGATTTCAGAACAGCCAGAAGAATTTGAATAGCCTAAAATTTCATAGGAGCTTGCTCAACTAGAGCAAATCATGAGTAACCCTCTAGTTTTTTAGACTCCTCTTAATGAGGAGAGGAACCTCAAGAGAGACACAGAGGAGGCCACCCCTTCCAGTAGGCCTGTTGCCTAAATCTTTGCTAAGAGGCAAAGGTTGAATCCCTATTCAGAGCAAGAATACACTGAGGAAACAACAGGAACTTCAGGAGCAGAAAGGACAAAAAGTAGGCACACCACTCCTTCAGGAGGTACACAAGAACCTTCCACCTCACAGGCTCAAATGTTGGAAAGGCAACAGAGTGTGGAACTGTCGTCTTTCAGGGCTCCTACTGGACAGAGCCAAGATATCAAGGAAAAATACAAGGAAATAAAAGCAAGGAATGAGGGGTTAAAGGTGCAAAGCTACGCACATTACCTGAAGAAACAAACCAAACAAGGCTAATGTCAGCCTTTGATATAAAATAAGGTAAAATGCAGATGAGTTTTCTAAGGCCAACCACATATCAACCTAAATCAATGGTAGATTACCTAAAAATAGATTTTGAAGTTTTGGAAAAGGATATACATCCTATTGACCAAATTGAATTACATAAGCAAATTGGTGAAATGGTCTATTCCACCTTGACCAGCAAGGCAATAGCAGCCCACCAACTTTAGCATTCATTGAATAACATGTCAATGCAATTCCAGTTGGAGAAGGCCTCTTTTTAAGCCAAAGACACCAGAATAAAGTCCTTAGAGGACTTGGTCATAGAACTGAGACATGATACCAAGGATGTGAAAGCAGTAGAGAAGCTGATAAGAAGAAAAACGATGACATAGTTGCACTGAAGAAGCAGCTTAAAATCCCTCCTTTACATCATCTTCAAACAACTAAAGTGTTGGAAAAACAGAAGGAGGAAGAACTTATGGACCTAGTCCTTAAGTTGAATGACCAATTGAGGGAAACTCAAAAAGAATTGGATAATCTGATACAATCCAAGCAGAGTGAGTTGGCCACCACTCCTCATACTATAATACCTACAGTTTCCATGATGGTGCCCTCCACTTTGGAACCTGCCTTGGCACCTACAATTCCACCAACTACAACATTTCCAGTAGCAGGTACTTCAACAGGTACAGGTACATCAACCAGCACATAGACTCCAATAGTGAAGACTATAGAATTGATCAAGGCCATGGAAGAAATGAGTATCCAGGCCACTGAGCTCAAGAAACTTAGAGAACAAGTGACAAGTTTAGAGACCAATTGCAAACTTGCACAAATACATCAAAAGGAAGAAGCTCAAAATAACTAGAGGATGGTAGAAAGAATAAAAGTCCTTGAGAAGGACTTAACATTACAAGAGCCATTGGGAGATATGAAAGAGATTCTTTGGGCCAACATTATTGATTCCATCAATGATGTTTGGCCTTCTATTAAGATTATTTTTGAATAGATAGAATTAGTTAAAATGGCTACAGAGGAAATCCACAAGACAGTGGAAGAATTGGGAAGTAAACCAGAAGAAGTCAATCAGTTGATCACTTTTTGAACAAAAAAAAAAAGAGATCATCTTGATGAACTGGAGATAGAGGATAAAACAACAACAATTATAGAGATCAAAAAGGTTCTCACTAAAAGGAACCTAATGCTCAATCTAGAGAAAATATGTCAGAGCATCCAGACAAATATTGATAGCTTTATGCTAAAATATGGCATCTTACGAGAAAAGGGACTTCCCAATCCTATGGTAATGAATGACAAATTGATGATCCAAGAAGATTACATTGAAAAGTTAAACAAGCTCGCCAGAAGCTAAGCTAGTACTTTAGGGGTGAAATCTTTGCCCACTGGGAAGGTACTTTATGATGGCGTAGAGAATTTGTTTTACATAGAACATGAAGTCAAGCACTTGTTCACAAGCAAACCAAATTTTGCCAAATATACAGATGCTGATGAAATTTACAGAAAAATGATAAGGATGAAATTACCTGACAATGAATGGTGGACAAACTTGACTGATTTACTATAAGTTATTGTAGTAAATCCACATGGTAAAACATAACTGTTAGGTAAAACAAGTAAGACATGATCAAAGTAGCACAGGTAAAGAGTATTAGTAGGTAGAAAATGAAAGTGATTCCATCACATAACTAAAAAGAAAACTGAAAGAGCCAAATCCAAGTTACAACAACCAACGCAGTCACAATAAAAGGGACAATTAGAAGAAAGTTCTCCATCTGTCTCTATCTTCGTGTTGAAGATATTTTTTATTTCCTAGAATAATTCTCATATGGTTATGAGATATTTTGTATCAATATTTGTATAAATACTTCAAAATTTGAAGTAATTAGTGTGGATTAAAATACATTTCTGTAGACATTTTATTTTTGAGCCAAGGAGCTATTGTACTCAAGACTGGACTGGTTTTGCTGGAAGTGAAATAAAGCTAAGAACATTTCATTGTATTCTTGTGCACAGTTGGAAGAAATAAGTATCATCTCTTCGTGTTTAAATATTGTATTTTCTTTAAGTTATGAATATTCATATGTGTTTCTTATTAAATCTGTAAAGCAAACAAGGAATGATATCATCAGAATTAGCTTAAGTGCTCTCTGTTTTAATTGTTTGCTTTCTTTATGTTTTCTACTAAATTGCCTTGATCTGGGAATTCTTAATTTCTCCCTTACTTTCATAGTTTACCTCCCCTTTGGTCCATAGTAACGGATTCTTCATTGCCCTTTGCTACTGATCATCCTTTATTTCTTCATCTTAATCCCGGTTAAGGATTTCATTTCCCTTTGCCCTAGTTAGGACTACTTCATCCATTTAAACCTCTAGATTTGCTTTTGTTGTGCTAGCCTATCCTGTGGACTCTTACCTTAGTGATAGATCAAATCCAGTTAAGCCTTTCTGAATTGACTCCATAGCCCAATATACTTTCTCTACCCATCTATATTCTTAATTCCACCACCCAACCAAAACAACACAATCATGAACACTAAGAACTAGCCTGAAACCTTATTCAAACAAAGTTAAATCATAAAGGGAGAGCCCTCTCTAGACTTAGGTCGGCTAGAACCAAAGTCTAAAAGATTAGGTTTGTGGTTACCTTAGACTATTCCTTCTTTGATAACTTCTAAGGAAAAAATCTGAGTGATAACAGGTGTTACAGAGTGGTATCAAAGCAAGTTCCATTCTCCTTAGAGATTGTCTAGTTTATGTTCTCTTTGGGTGTTATCTAATACCATAGAGTGGTATTAGAGCATGGTTCAACCCTTGCAATGGATGGGAAGAATGTGTGTGTCATGTATGCATGTAGGTTGTATATGTGCTTGATTTGTATGCATGGTGATGGTCATTGTTGCAATTCTATTGTCATGATGTTATTGTTGGGATGCGTTAGTTATGAATGCATGTTGATTATATGTGCATTTTTTTTTGCATGTCAATGCCTATATGTTGTTATGCATGCATTGTCATGGTTACAGTTATGGATGTATAGTAGGTTAGACATTCATCATGAGGTCATTGTATGCAATTAGGTCATGATGATGCTAATGGTATGTTATGATGCTAATGTGTTGGCTACAATAGAGCAAGATATGCATATCATCAAAGTGAGGTTGCAACACTGGACTTCGGGGTAAGAGCATATCGTCATACAAGTTTGTATGTTGGGCATGTAGGTATGTTGGTTAATGGTTGTTATATGAGTTGTGGCTATATGCATGTTTGTCATTCTATTGTCATTGTGGTTACGTGCATGATAGGTTCTAGTTGATCAATGCGGTCATAAGCACATGCATCGGATAGTCATGCATGGTAGTTAACTTGTTGTTATATGCATTGTGGTCATATGTGTTATGATTATGGTCATCGCACTTAGGATCTTGAAGTTATATGTATCATTCTAATCTGGATTGGTATGTGTAGATGCTTATGGTTATGGCATTCATGTATGAGTTATAAAATTGTGATATTATGTCATACTAATCTGGACTAGTTTGTGCAGATGTGATAACCTCCCCTAAGATACATTAAGCTATGAATTTGATTGTGTTGTCTAATTGGTGTTTGAATGTTTGATTATGTCTTCTATTGGGTGTTTGAGAGTTTGGTGTCTATTATGTCATCTATTTTTTGTTTGAATGTTTGATTAATTACATGATATGAGTATGTGTCCTCCTGAAGAAATGATCTTGTTTCAAGAAGGTTGTACTAACACACTATGTGTTGAGACAGTTGATATGTACTTGAGTGTAAGTGAGTGTTGATTGTGAGATGATTGTTGATTGTGACATGTCTATTAGTCTTGGTAAAGGCTGATTTCAAATTAATAGATTCGATGTCTTGGTCTTTGGAACATGTGACTGACATGTGTGATTAGTTGCAGGGCAACATGTTTGGTATTAGCATGACAAGGTAACTATTGATTTGTTTATACAACTAACAATTGGGTGATGTGACAACATATAATAAGACTCAATTGCAGTAAGGTAAAAGGCAAAAGAAGGGAATTGGGTGAGAATTCCTCTGGCTATGTTTAGAGACCACGATTCCAAATGAATGGGTGCTTGCATGAATACGATAAGTCTTCTTAACCTTGATTTTGTCTGACACTATGTGGATATGTACTATATTCATGAACACATATTTGACAGGTGTAATAGTTTATTTCTAGCTATGGCTAGTTTCATCGAGTAATTGGAATTCCTTGAGAGGTGTAAGTGTTCGGTTATATGGCAGGGTGCTTGGCACAACAAGGTAAGGTAATCATTGTATTGGTATATTTATTTATACACTGACAGTATGTGTTTATGACAATATGATGTAGGGAATTGCATGGAAAAAGAGAATTTTATGGAATATTAAAGAAGGCTCAGGTTGAGATTTCCCTTGGAGGCATTGAGAACCATGGGATTGAGTAATGGTGTCTATTGAGAGTTTTCTGCTTTCGGTCTTTTGTGAATTGGTTGCACTTGAGTTGCGGTTTTGTTTATGTCTTGTGCATGGCTATGACACTTTGTTTGTGGTGTTGTATTGTTATTGGTTCTCATCGTTTTCTTTTTGTTGGCTTTATTTTTCTTGCCTTTTATGTTTTGAAAGTCTTAGAAATTGGTTGGGAAAGAGAGAGTTAATGGAGCTCAAGGAGAGTTGTGTGAAACTTGACAGGTAATGTAATACCTGGATGAAGCTCGATGCATGTATAAGGGAAGTTGAAGGAAATAGGATGATAGCTGGTTTGATTGGTTGGGTCCATTGAGGTAAATGGATGGTGGCAGGACATTAATGGGAAAGGTAATAGGAAAAGTAAGGTAAATGGATATGAGGCATTATATGCCTTTGCTATTTTGGGAACGATTGTTCTCAATGTTGTGCATGTTGTGCATAGATAAAGGGATTCCTCTTGACCTTAACCTTATGATATCTATAATTATGCTGTGATCATGATTGTGCTAATGTGTATATATGTATAAATATGAATGTATGTATATCTTTGTCTAATAGGGTTGTTAGGGATCATGATTGTTTTATGTTGATGTCTATTGTATATATGTATGTATGTATGTCATTGTCTGACAAGGTCGTCGAGAATCATTCTTGTGGAGGAATGATTTCTTATGCAGATGAATGGCATGAAGGAGGTTCTTGGTCTTATGGGGAATCAAGTGGGAAAAGTAGCCTCGACAAATTTATGAGGCCAGTATCATGTGGATATGAATTGATATTTTGTGTTTATACTATACCTATGTTTACATTATGGATAGGTAATGCTGAGAGATACATCAACGAAATGAAAACAACATGATACGTGACATGCTAGGATAAGCAAGTATGGCAGAGAGACACTGAAAGTAAGGTTGCTTGGTAGAGACAGTGTGGTTTTGGATGTGCAATGCTATTGTTGTATATATGTTGCGCATGTTGTATATTCAATGCTTGTCCCTGTGGTGATGTGTAAATGTTGCATATGTAGTATTGTGTACATGTTGTATATCCAGTGTTGTATACATATGGTGTTGTGCACATGTTGGATATGCGGTGCTATGTACATATGGTTTCGTGTACATGTTGTCTATATAGTGATATGTACATGTGGTGTTGTGTGCACATTGTACATGTGGTGTTGTGTGCGTGATTGTACATGTGGTGTTGTGTACATGTACATGTGGTGCTGTGTGTAGATGGTGTTGTGTACATGTTGTGCATTCGATGTTGTGTGCATATGGTGTTGTGTACATGCCATGCATGAGGTGTTGTGTACATGTGGTGATTCTTACATGTTGTGCAGGTGGTGTTGTGTACATTGGGTGGTGTGTACACGTCATGCAAGTGGTGTTACGTACACATTGTGCAAGTGGTGTTGTGCACGTGTTGTACGCGTTACGTTGCACACATATGGTATTGTGTTATGTGTATTGTGTAGTCATGGTGTCGTGACGTGTATTCGTTGTGTGGTATTCTGTGTACGCATATGTATTGTGTTGTGATGTACATTAGGTGTTGGTGTATGTGTTGTGTGGTACACTAGGTATAGGTGTATGTATTGTGTGGTGTTGTACACCATGTGTGAGTGTATGTGCTGTAACATACACTATGTACATGTATGTGATTGAAGAGGAGAGAAGGCACTAGGCGCTTGTTGGGTGTGGCAAGCAATTCGGTGTGTGTATAGAAAGGACAAGCATAAAGGCAAAATCAAAGGACCGATTAAAGGATAAGTATCATTATTTTATTTCAGTTTTATTATGCATGTGATCTATGATTCTGATTTATGATGGTTACACGTGATCTATGATTTTTGTTTATGATGATTGCATGTGATTCATGATTTTGATTTATGATGGTTGTGTTTTGAGCTAACCTGATATGATATGTTTATACATGATGATTTGGTCAATAACTAGTTTGGTTGTTTGTGATAGGAAGTGAACATAAGTGAGAATGTACCTTATTGATGGGCCACCAATGAGGTACGATTTAGATTTATTTCAATTCATTTTGAATCTAATGGGAATTATGTGTTTGGTACAGGAAAGCATGGAAATGCCTTATTTGGGGTGGTTGAAATTGATTTCAAGAATTAGCAACAACTTCAAAAGGAATTGGAATAAGAAGTAGTATGTTGGTAAAGGACTTCAGGAGCAAGGCCATTGTGGGATACTGGTAACCAAAAGTTTCCATTGATTTCCATGAGAATGGTATGACTGGTATGATGGTATTAAGGCAAGTATATCACTTCGTTTTTAGACCTTCTAAAGCAAGGAAACCTTGCCAAGGGATGGATCACCCGGGATAGGGGATGTTGAGGAACTTAGAATGTGAGTGACTGCACAGGAGGGAATGACCGGATTTCCCAAGGGACTATGTAGCAGAGAAGACAAGGTCGGGGAATGGATTTGTTTTTGGTCATTAGCATTTCCAGAAGGAATCAAAGTCACATTAGGAGTGTGCCCTGGAATAATGAGTCAGTAATTATTCACTGAGAGGACAAGTGGTGCAAGATTGTAGTGTTGGACATTGGATGTAAATTTGATTTTGATAGTGGATTTTGGACTTCCTCAGAAGGAGGTGAATCTTGATATTACTTTGAGGGTGGAGGTGTGAGCCTTTGGATTCCCTTGTTGCTAATGCATGTATCATATCCTTTTATTTGTTGGTTGAGAAAATGTGTATATGTGTATATTATTGTAAATATTGTATCGAGATGGATTTATAAATTTCCATGAACAATATGGTTATTTGCTTGTTGAAGAAAATGTGCATAAGTATATGTGGTTATTATTGTAAATACCATAATGAGTTGTGTTAAAAATCTCCAGTAAAGGGTATGATTTTCATATCTTCAGTAGTGGTCATTGTAAATACTTCAATGAATTGTGTTATAAATCTCCATAGGCAGTATGTTTTGTTTTCAACAGTTTGTTGGTTTATAGGTATCATTGAACATCGAGGACAACGTTCCCCCAAGGGGGAGGGTTTCGTAACAGCCCTGGTTAAAAATTCATGTAAAAAATATAAGACCAAGGTTATGGGACACATATTCCTAGCTTAATGTTGGACACCACATCCTAGTGGATGTTCATTTGGTTATTATAGCTAAGAGGAAATTGGCAAAGGAATTGGAAAATTAAAGTGGCATTAATTGACATTTTATTTAAGAAAATGATGAAAATTAGGAAAAACGTAAGGTGAAAGGTCACAGGTTGCATGTGAGGAGGAAACTCAAGGAAAATATTGGAAATTGAAGAAAATAGAGGCATCATTGATAAAAAGATTATGATGATAAATTCCTAGACTTTTAACAGTTCTATGGTGGAGCTCTCTCTCTATTCTCTCTACTCTATCATACACTTGTACACTTAGAGCATTCTTGGAGCACTCTAGCATTGGAAAAAGGAAATCAAAGGAAGGACAAAAAGTCAAAAGGGAAGCAAAGATCAAGCAAGGAAGAGTTGGATCAAGCAGCTACAATGGAATTACTTGTAGGTATCGAGTTGCATGTATGATTTCCTTGCTAGTTTTGGCATGCATGGTACATGCATGTGTATTTTTGGTTCTCTTTCTGTCATTGACATGGGTCTTACTAGGTGTGACTATGCTTTTTAGCCTTGCCTTTCCATTTCCGGATAGCCATGGCGTGATGGGGTTCTCTTATTTTGGTTGAGATGGATTTTTGGATGGGTTTGAAGCTAAGGGGTGATCTTAGGATTAATCACAAGGCTTAGGAATCCCTTGGAGGGATATACGGTAAAGCATGATTGTGAATACCCATGCTTAGGCCTAGGAATACCTTGACTGGTAATGGAAAGATACATGGTAAAGTGTAGAGGGTGGAGACCTCGTAGGCCTAGGAATCCCTTGATCAGTAATGGTGGGATTCATGGTAAAGCCGAGAGGTGGATATAGACAAATTCCTCACAGTTTAGGTGGATAGATCCAAAGTCATCTGTGTTTATTTAGGGCCTACTGATCTAGAGGGGTTTGCGGTAAATCCTAGTTATATTGATGAGGTTTTTGGGCCTAGGAATCCCTTGGTGGATATACAATAAAGCCTAAGGAAACCTTGGTTGGTTATGTTGTGATTCCACATTCATGCTTGGAGTATGTCATGGGGGTGATTGGTTGAAAGAAATATTTGGTTCAACCCAATCTATGGTCGGGTGGTACATGGAAGTCCTTGGCTTGGTTGGATTTTACATATGTTAATAAGAGCTCTTTTCCTCTTATGTTCTATGTATACATGTACTTATTATTATGTGTCTTTAATGGTTGTTCTATTATTGTCTTAGTCATGGATCTTACTTTTTTTTTATGAGTAAGTGAATGAATGATAAACGTATGATCTAATAGATGATAATGCAACTATTGTGAAAAGGAATCAATCATTCTTGACGAATCTCAGATAAGTATGAGACCCCTATGTTAGGATATGTTGTTATGACCTATATATTACATGTTTATGATATTTTTGAAAGAATGCTTGTCATGGCTAGTAGGGGTTGGGTCAAGTCCTTGTTCAAGTTTGCATTAGTAGTCTTGTTGACAATGTTAATTATCATTTCTGGAAGTCTCATGGAGTTCTGGGCAGAGGCCTAAGTCCTAGCCCTGAAAAATTGGCTCAAAATTTAGGGTCGTAGGAACTACCTAGAAAAGGTTGCAGTCACTTGGATGCCTTGTTGTGGGAGCGACTAGAGGGTCTTAGTCACATTGATGGATTATCATGGGAGTGACTGGAGCTCTAGGTTAGTGAAACATCAAGTTGTCTCAGGGGTTAGGCATCTGGAAGGGTTAGTTGTCTCCTGAAGGTTCTGTAGATCCCGAGGAAGGTCATATTGGTCTTGTCTTGTTGGTTCCACTTCCTTAACTATACATGGGAAGTTGAATCATGTCATAGTAACTCTTCGTCACATGTTTACATCGGTGGACTAGTTAGCTTGGGTAAAAGTGGGAGGAGGGTGTTACGCTAAATGAAGGAAGATTGCATCAGTGTAAATTTGTTATTGTGGTGTGATTGATCTCTTCATTTTATTTCCACTACATTTTTCAGTTAATATACACTAGTATTTTATTTTTTGGAAAATTCAGATAGATTTGAAATAAATATTTTCTCGGGTTTTAGTAAATATTTGAAATAAAATAAATCAGATCTAGCATGAGAAAATTTATCAAGTGTTATGTAAAAGAGCCTTAACATTATCAACAATTTTATTTATTTTTTAGATTGTAGTCTCAATATCTACTAATGCACCACATATATTTTTTCAAATGGTTGAGGAAAAACAAAGAAATAAAAGAGGGGTGTATATGTTGATGAAAATGAGATCTGGGTATAAGCCCAAAATCCCAAATTCTTTAAAAAAATCTTGATCCTTCCCTTCAACCCATTACAAGCATGCAATATAGGATTAAAATCTCACAACCACAAGGTAATATAATACATAACAATATATAATTAACACAGAACATGAACACATATTTGTATATTTACGAAACAGTTACAAAATGAAGACATTTCAGCCTTAAAACAAGCTCTAGCTTGACTACATCTTGCCACTCACAAAATTCCTCACAAAACAGATATTCCTACACCCCTATGGTATTACAATTATATAAGAATTTTAGGAAGGATCAATCTTATCCTCTCCTTATTTCCTCCACAAAAGCTTCATGCATGCACGCTTTAAATCTGCTTTATCCTTTTTAAATCTATTTTTCTCCTTTAAATCACGCTTTTCTTTTGTTCTTATCCTCTGGTCCACGTTTGCTTGCTTTGTTGCTGATTGCTCCCGCATCAGACTCCCGAGGCACAAAAATTTATGACCTCCTGGTCATATGCTTCTGGTTTTCGTAATATCTTTAACTTGTGAGCTGCAATCAACCTCTGCAACAGCAAGTCCTCCTTGCTGCCTCTTACCTCACCAAGCTCTCCTCTAGCCTTGGTCTTTTGGTAACTACTCTAGGCTATTGCAATCTTCTCACCTTCCTCTTCTGCCATCTGCACAATAGCAAGACCATAAACTCTCCATCTTTAACACAACTGTACCTCTTTCCGCAGAATCTTACAGCTCTGATACCACCTGATGAAAATGAGGATTTTGGGGGTTGCTCAAAATCCCAAATTCTTTAAAAAAATCTTGATCCTTCCCTTCAACACATTACAAGCATGCAATATAGGATTAAAATCTCACAACCACAAGGTAATACAATACATAACAATATATAATTAACACAGAACATGAACACATATTTGTATATTTACGGAATAGTTACAAAATTAAGGCATTTCAGCCTTAAAATGAGCTCATGCTCGACTACATCTTGAACCTCACAAAATTCCTTACAAACAGATATATCTCACATCCTATTACATTACATATATATAAGAATTTTAGGAAGGATCAATCCTATCCTCTCTTGATTTTCTCCACAAAAGCTTCATGCATGCACCCTTTAAATCTGCTTTATTCTTTTTAAATCTATTTTTCTGCTTTAAATCACGCTTTTCTTTTATTCTGATCCTCTGGTCCATGCTTGCTTGCTTTGTTGTTGGGTGCTCCTGCATCAGACTCCTGAGGCACAAAAATTTATGACCTCCTGATCATATGCTTTTGGTCTTCATAATACCAATTTTTATCCACTGCATTCTTTCACTAGAACTCTGTGAGCTACAACCAACCTCTACAGTAACAGCCTCCTCTGTTACACGATACCTCACCAAGCCCTCTGCACTCGGTCTTTTGGCATCCTTCTCTAGGTTGCTGCAAATCTTCTCACCTTCCGTTGCCGCCATCTGCATAATAGAAAGACCATAAACTCTCCATCTTTAACACAACTGTACCTCGTTCCTCGCTCCGCAGAATCTTTTACTGCTCTGATACCACCTGATGAAAATGAGAATTTGGGGGTTGCCCAAAATCCCAATTTCTTTAAAAAAATCTTGATCCTTCCCTTCAACACATTACAAGCATGCAATATAGGATTAAAATCTCACAACCACAAGGTAATACAATACATAACAATATATAATTAACACAGAACATGAACACATATTTGTATATTTACGGAATAGTTACAAAATTAAGGCATTTCAGCCTTAAAATGAGCTCATGCTCGACTACATCTTGAACCTCACAAAATTCCTTACA